>BHFT01017506.1:0-30146 GCA_004320025.1 Laticauda laticaudata | reverse complement strand
CATAATCATCTCAATTTTGACACATCACGGCTTGAACTATCTTGCTTTGCATGTAATGAGTTTATCTCATATACTAGGTTCACCTTTTAAGTTGCATTACTGAAATAAAAGAACTTTTGCATGATATTCGAATTTTTTGAGTTTTACCAGTACATACGCAATATGCAACCAACATCTTCATCTGCTCTCAAAGCAATGTTCAGTTCCTTGCCATTCAGGCTACCTAAGTAATTAAATTTGCCCTGTTTTCTCATCTCCTGTTAGCAGAGTTTAGGAATCAGACTGCCCTTTGGAGACATGGCAATGTTCAGGAATTCTCCAGTGCCTGCTCCTGACAGAAGACTTTAGTAGGCACAGCAAGGTAAGGTGGCAATCACAGTGGAAAGACATCCTCTAGTTCCAACAAATAAAATATTTTATTTATTCATTTCAAACACTAATACAGCCACCCATATTTCAGGCAACTCTGAGCGGCTCCCAATCGAAGATTAAAAGACATGTAAAACCACTTGAAAAACTATAAAACCCAACCAATTAAAACATAGAGCATTTAAAATAACAAAAAACCTGGGGCCAATCCATGCTAATGTGCCACTGTGTAATCTTCTTCCAATATTTGGAAGGAAAAATTAGGTCTTTAAAGCCTTACAAGAAGCTAAAAGGGTGGGGAGGACCTTCAGGGAGCAAGATATTCCATAGGGCAGGGGCTACCCCAGAAAAGGCATACTTCCTGGTTCCCATGAGATGACAATATTTGGGGGAAAGAGCCAATATGACAGGTGTTTGCAAAAGGTAATCTTATGTTTTTTTTTAAAGGCAGACTTTAGTCTTTGGCCCACAAATGAGAGCATCACTGTATTAGACTAAGGTCAGAAAAACTGAACCAACTGTGTTGATGATTTCCAAAGACAATCCCAGCAGTTCTTTTAAAATGAAGAAGAAAATGACAGGTGGGTAGAGTAATGTCTACATCCCTAAAGCCCTGGCTTGAAATAATTGTTCTCATCATTCAAGGCTTATAGAGATCCTCCAGTTGTGACATATGTAGTCACTAAGAGATCTAGAATAATTATGACAGTGGCAGAGTGGGTGTATTTGCATGTATGACATAACTGCAAAACAAATTCAGAGCTATATGCAGAAGAAAACTCCTGAAGAACATCTTTTTCAACCCCTGGGATCATTTTCTTTATGTCAAAACAATGTTTGTTTCTCTATTCCTACTAGTGAAATCTCATGAGTGGAACAGAGAACAAAGAAGCTCATAGCATAAGGATGCTTAAGCCATTTTTAAAACTTTTATCAGTTTTTATCTTGTTTCCCATTCATCCTCAAAAGGTTCACAGGCAATTCATAAAAATAAAACAAAATAATGAAATCCATAACACAAATAAAAGAACAATTGGAGGATGGAAGATAAGAAGAAACTAAAGATGAAATCAGAACAAAGTAATGTTTATAATTAATTAATAAAACAGTAAACTTTTTAAAAAATAAAGAAGGCTGGAGTATTTTTTTAAAAATGTAAATCATCGTATCACAAATACAAGCAAGAAAAATCTTCTTATGGCTCCTGTTTCTGCTGACATCAAAACTTTTCAAATAGAGTCTGAATAAAATCTTGAGTTGATGCATGAGCTAACTAACATTCACCACAGTTTGTCAGTTCTAAACTTTCAACCTGTATTACCTATTAGAAAGGGACTGGGAAATTGGACACAGAACCTGTATTTTATTTCCTGTCAATTTCCTTTAAATGACATCGATGAGAGTGCAATTACTACAGGTAGTCCTTGACTTAGAACCAGAACTGGGACCAGAATTTCCATTGTAAACAAGGTGGTGATTAAATTAATCATACCCAATTTTATGACCCTTTTTTGCCTTGGTTAAGCAAATCACAGCAATTGCTAAGTGAATCTCACAATCATTAAACAAATCCTGTTCCCCCATTGACTTTGCTTGTTGGAAGCCATCTGGGAAGGTTACAGCTGGTGATCACATGACCCCAGGGAGCTGCAACTGTTACAAATATATGCCACTTGTCAAGCACCTGGATTTTGATCACACGATTGTGGGAATGCTGTAATGGTCATGTCAATCGCTTTTTTTTTTAGTGCTGTTGTAACTTCAGATGGTCACTAAATGAATGGTTGTAAGTCGAGGAATATCTGTAACTTCATTCCTCAGCTGGGTTTCTTACAGAGCAGGCACTGTACAATCAATGTTTTAACTGCATCTTTTAAACAGATAATAGATAACCAGAGTTGGAAGGGATCTTGTAGGTCATCTACTCCACCACCCCCTGCCCAAGCGGGAGACCCTACACCATTTCTGACAGATGGGAGTCCAATCTCTTCTTGAAAGTCTCAAGTGATGGCGCTCCCACAACTTCCGAAGGCAATTTCTGTTCCATTGGCTGATTGTTCTGTCATAAAGTTTCTCCTTATTTCCAGGTTAAATCTCTCTGTGTTGTTTCCAGTCATTATTCCTTATCTGGCCTACAGGCACTTTAGAAAATAGATTGACCCCTTCCTCCCTGTGGCAGCCCCTCAAATATTGGAAGACCGTTATCATGTCTCCCCTGATCCTTCTCTTCACTAGACTAGCCAAGCCCAGTTCCTGTAACCGTTCTTCATACGTTTTAGTCTCCAGTCCCCTAATCATCCTGGTTGCTCTTCTCTGTACTTTTTCTAGAGTCTCAATATCTTTTTTATAATGTGGTGACCAAAACTAGATGTAGTACTCTAGATGTGGTCTTACTAAGGCAATCTGTTGAGAGCAGTTCTGGTGTAATGATTGATCAAACAGGATAAAGAATTCTGATCTTCATAAAGCCATGAAACTGAGCAGGGAAATCCAAACGCACTGAAAATATTTTAAGTTTTCATCTAACTTACCACATGAAAAAGGATAAGGATGAGGGAGACCAGATTTATTCCACCCTTACCTCACACAGAAGATACAAATGTAATAAGTCTACACTCGGTACCTTCAGAAACCAATAAGAACCATAATATGGCTCATACCCTTCCTACCAGGCACCAGAACCACCCACATTGTTGCTGTCCAACTGAACTTCATCCTAGCTCAATGCTTGAGAGAAGAATCAGATCTTCATGGCCTTCTGGAAAACTAACAGCATAAGGAGTATGGTGAACTGAATCTCAAATGGGATCTGTTTAAAAGATTAAATGGCCATGAAGAAGGTGTGCATCTGAAGTAGAATAGGATAGATATCTTATCTTATCTTATCTTATCTTATCTACAGAATTCTTTATTGGCCAAGTGTGATTGGACACACAAGGAATTTGCCTTTGGTGCATAAGCTCTCAGTGTACATAAAAATACTTTCATCACAAATCGTAAGATACAACACTTAGTGACAGTAATAAGACACTAAATAAGTAATCAAATCACACTATGAAACTAAATAAAACAATATAAAGTGTAAAGATACAAGAAATAAGGTTATAGCCTGAAGTAGAAGATAGGTAGAGATAGATAGGTAGATCCCACCAGATGGCAACAATTGAGGAAAAGGATCTGGAGTATGCCTGCTCTATGTGACCTGGTAGAACGGGTCAATACAAGGACTCCTTCCTGCTAACTTGGTCTCTTTCTTATCCCTTAAAGATGTTTCAATAGGTTAGGGTCACATTGGCAATGCTTCCCAATGTACTGTATTAAATGTGCAGTATTATAAGTATCATGTCTTGGATCATCACTAAGATTCTGCAAAACAAGGAGGCAAATATTAGATGAATAATATTGCTTCTAGCACTTGGATCATAAAACAGTTAAATGACCGACCGTTGCCATTTCTTCTGCTTTGAAAGATGTGTGGGCACCGGAAGTCATATGGTCATGTCTGTAAAGAAGAATTTGAAGTGTTAATTTTTCATTGCATGTATCAAGTCATTGCAATCAGAATCAGAATTGAAAACTATCTACATTGCCTGAATATCAAGAAACTTCACATTAAACCACCATGATAAGAAAGCAATATTCCACTGCAACCCTCAGTGTATCTTTTTGGGGGTAAGCTCTATAACACAAGCAAAATATTAAAACAGGCATTCACAAAAATGAATTTCACATAAATTTGAGAGTTTTATTTTTATTTTCCTTACTGGATTCATAGAAAACATAATTAAGATTTGTTAAATAGCAATGCTTTGTTAATTGAATGCTATTAGCTTAATTCATGTATGAAGCTGTAATAAAATTTGATTTTGTTTAGCACTGCAGTCTATACATCTTGGCTATCACTGTAGGGATGTCAAGTTTCCTACCATGGATATCAGTATTTGAATAAATTACAGTATTATTTCATCTGTTTAATGATTCTGACATTTCCTAAACCCGGGGAATTTCAGGATATTTGCTAATGCCAATTTATAAAATTCCCAATAACACTATTATGTTATAGCATCATAGCATGTTATTACAGTATTATAATAATTCATATTATATTATGAATTAATATTCTCTTATGTTTTTACTCTAAAATGGAACAGGTTAGCATGGCGGGTGATGCAGCAGTTTTTAACATGTTAAAAAGCAAACTATAATGCATTTATGATTTGGAATAAAATTAATTATTGCTACAATCTGGACTAGAATAATCCTTGTATAACCTTAATCTAAACTTTCGAAGAATATAGATTTTTCATATAGAATTATAGAGATGCTTACTCTAGATTCTCTAACAGAAGGCATTCTGAATGGTGACCACATCTTTGTAATTGATTAATAATACATCTCAGTTCAAACTCTTGTCTATCCAAAAGTCTGTGGTAACAAAGTTAACATAGATTTTACCATAGTTATGATGGATAATTATTCTTAACAAAGAATCATTATTCCATCTGTGTATGGAAATATTACAGTCTAGGGATAGGTGAACAGCAACCCTTGGATGAAGCACAAAATCCCTTCAAATTCAAAACATTTCAAATGTACAATACTGTGTTCCTTGCAGAAAACACCTTGCTCCATGTTTGAAACATTTTGTGGTGTTATTCTGACCACTCTGGAAAAGTTTCAAGCTCCAAATAGCAATAATTCAAGCTGGAAACACCTACTTCAAATAGAAAACAGGTGCTTCAAACTAAAAGTATTTCTGGAATGAATGGAATATTTCCAATCATAGATAACCTAATCCTGAACCTGCAACAATTGTGATGTTGAACCAGAACATTTCATGCTCAGGAAAAAATCCAAAGCATTTTGCATACATCCCTTGGTCCCTCTTTTGTGGCCCTCAGAAATTCTTCCTGACCCAGAGAGCTGAAAATGAAAGCAGCCTCTTGCCATGTGGACACAGGAAATAGATGAGAACTGTACAGCAAATCCTAAAATAAAATATCACATTGAAAATACTACTCTCTCCAAAAACTTTGATTTAGAAAGCAAAGTTTGGGGCTCACACTTTCACATTATCGCACTTATGAAGCCTATCCTCATTACAATTTTTATCCAAATTACCCTAACAGCAGGATAGCTAAAGGCAGGCAGGTAACCAAAAGGCAGGAATATGGATGGCCTGAATCACACTTAGCACAAATATATTCATGTCTTACTCAACGGGATGCTAGAATTCCCAGAAATATAGCCAATAGCGAAGTCTGCTGGAAGTTATCATTTAAGAACAACCTGGAAAAACATCAGGTGCCTCTTTTCTAATGGAAATTATGTGGATCCTTTTCTAAACAATACAAAAATATTGTGCAGTGGAAACTATCAAGCAGTTCAAGATAATGCAAGATGGAAAGCCCTAAAAACAATATTGTTTTTTAAAAGTTGGGTTAATTAATTTCAAGGCTTCTTTGGTTGGAGTGGGACTGCCTCACTACAAATCCTCTTTGGCTTTTTTAAAAAAATCAACAATTTTCTGCTTTTTGAGATTTTAATTAATCCTATAGAAATGGAATGATAAAAGTTTGGCAAGTCATAATACACAGCTCAAAAGGAGCATATGATGATTATTTCGAAGTTTCTGGATCCATTTATTTATTAAGCATTCCCAGAAAATTTTCTAGCTGGTATTCTAATTCTTTCTAGAAACAACTCATACTGATGCAGGTGCATATCCACATAGATTTATGTAGGATTGGCAGAATAAACTTTGATAGAAAAAAAAGATGAAAGCTGACATGCTTATCCAAAGCACATGAAAGTTAAGTGGGAGCTAAAACAACACATTTGCAGAATGGAATTTAAATATTCAGGATTCCATCCATTCCTTATGTTTTCAAACTTTTATTCAAGTTTTATCCCTTTTTAACTCCCATAAGGCAATTGGCAAGTCCAGTTCCCCCAAATAGTTCCACATTGTTTCTGATGTTCCCCTCCTGATAATTAGTTATTTGCACTTGTGGAAAGTTTGGCATTCCTACAATATAATTTCCTTTAAAGGAAATTATACACAGACCATACCTCTCCCCACTTAATGGGAAGTTAAAAATATATATTTCTGCCAACCCCAAGAAGACAGTTTGACTGTCTAAAATGGCCTGTTCTCCAGACTCATTTTTACAATCCTTGCTTTTTTTGTTTTGCAATTAATATTACTACAATCCCTTGTGAGTGGGATACAGATTAGGTCCCTTTAACGGAGAGGTATCTTAGGCCAAGAAAATGATTCAACATTTAAACGTATTGCTTTTCTGCAGATCGATAGTGGGAAATACTGGTGGCCTCAGTTGGTATGAGACAAGGCAAACCAATTGCAAATATTAAATATTAACGCTCTTGTGAGCTTTTTTTATTACTACTTTTCAGAAACTATACTAAGAAGCTCTGCCTCAAGTCAGCCAGGCTGTCCGAATAATGCAGCTTCTTGCTTCTCCTGTGGCCAAGCAAATGTCCTTCTAGCTATTTCTCAGATAGAGAAAAAAATCATTTACTGAATTTTTACTCATCTCATGGCTATTAGAAGGCAAAAAAATATATTTCTTTAATTCCTTACGGTGAGAAGTTATAAATTCCTAACATTAAAAACAATAAATCAATCATTATCTGCAGATATAATCTCAACAGTTGGCTAGTTCCAGCCAGCTTTTCCAGGCAGAACACAGGTTAAATCCAATAAGACTGGCAGTTCATTTCACATTCACTAAGCAGATGTGAAAATTGCTTATAACAGGATTGCCTTTAATACTGTTTCACCTTGGAGCTGTTGATCTAACTGAGGTGGTCAAATGAAAGCAATTCATTAACAAGAGTAAATAATTTAATCTCATTCTGCATCTATAAGTCTATAGAAATGTTCATTGCCTAATTTTTTTATTCAAGTGCCTTGCTAACTGGCGAGAGAAACCACTCTTACAGAAGAGGGGGGAAACAACAACTAGTACATTGACACTGCCATTACAACTATAGTTGAGGTAAAACATTATCAATAAAAAGTAACTGGACTACTCCAATCTTTAATTTCACTATTTTAAAATGCACCAAGCAAGTTAAATTGGGAATGCTAACTTTTCCCAATGGTTCTTTATTTAATTGCAATCCCCAATAAAGGAAAAAACAACAACAATAGATGCTATGGTTTCAGAGGGCATAAAGGATGAGGAACAGAGTCAAGTTAGAAGAAACAGAGGAGAGAGAGAGAGAAGTGTAACCAGGAACTAAAAGCGTAACATGCCTCCCCCTCTCTTCAGAGCAATCCGATGATGAATTTAATTTCATAGTAAACAAAGTGGAATGAAGTGTGTTGCTAAACCGGGCAAAGTAGGAGAAGCAGGAGTTCTAGTTTAAAATTTCCCTGCGACCTACAGAGCGGAGTTAGTTGTCTTCTGAAGGTGTACTTTTCTCCTGCCCACTCCTCCATTGTGGAAAGGGGTTTTTGCTTACCACGTCAATAACTTTCCTTGCCAGTAACAGTTTGTCTTGCCTCTCACATGGTTGGTTGTCCTTTCTTACTGGCGCTTTGCCTTTCAAGGGAAACTTTCAGGACTCTCTCTCTCTCCTTCGGTGGTTTGCAATTCACACTTTAGAGACCCTTCATAACCCCTTCTTTTTGCCAGCCTCTCTTCGTCCACCGGCAGCCAATTGTGTATTCACGGAAGCTTCAACTTTATTGTGCTCCAGCAGCAAGTATAAACTGGCTCGCTGGCATGCTTGGGGTGTCTGAATGAATTTTCCCTCCCAGATTGCTTTGTCATTTATTTGCAATGTGCTCGCAGGCAGGGAAGAACAAGTTGAAAGGTCCAAGTGCCTGCAATTTTTTTTTAAAATTTATTTATTTATTTATTTATTTATTGTGGGGGAAACTGATGGACAGATAGAAAAAAAAAACCCAGCTAGATTTTTAACACCTGCTGATCTGTGGTTTCAGCTGAGAGGAGGAAAAAAAATCTTCACAATATTTTACAGCTGGCCTGCTTATTCCTAAGCTTTTCAGGTAGAAAAATCAAAAGCTTCTTTTCATCCCTGAGATTCCCTTCATGTAAGATCTGTTGAAAGGCAGCAACCCTGGTACTTCTAGATCAGGGGTGTCAAACATGATTTCATTGAGGGCTGCATCACGGTTGTGTTTGGGGGGGAATGGGGGTGTGGCCAGGGAGGCTGTGACCAGCTCAACATCACTTGTGTTCAGGGCACCTGTGGTGGCCCAAGCGATATGCCAGTGAAAACAGGCTCCTGAGCTCCGTTTTTGGTTGTGACGGCCTCCTGCAACCACGGAGCGGTCCTTCGCTGTTTCCAGGGCAGCCCCATGGGCCAGATCTAAGCATCCTGTGGGCCTTTAGTTTGACACCCCTGTTCTAGATGGAGGGACCCTGCCCCAAAATAGGATTCAATACTGTATTGAAAGAAAGTGACTTAGGATCATTTTTCACACTTTAAAACAGTTGCAGCATCTCCAGGGTCCCAGAATCAAAATTCAGACGCTTTGCAAGTGACTTGTATTTATGACAGTTACAGTGTCCCGGGATCACGTGATCATCTTTTATGACTTTCTGACAAGCAAAATCAATGGGGAAGCCACATTCACTTAACAGCCATGTCAGTAACTTAACAACAGCAGTGATTTCCTTACCAATTGTGGGCAAGAAAGGTCGTAAAAATGGGGAAAACTCACTTAACAACAGTCTTCTTAGCAACAGAAATTTTGGGGTCAACTCTGGTCATAAGGACTACCTGTACTCCCTTCAGTCAGGAAAGTGCATTCATCTTACGATGACTTCAAGAAATATGTTTCCGGCTTCCCAATTGAAATTGAATTACTATGCTGAGTTCCTGACTTCCAGCAGGCAAAAGACCAGGACAAAAGATGGAGTAAGGCATGATTATGGATTTCACCGAAGGCTTGAAGAAAAAAAAGATGGTTAAAGGAAATGAGATTCTACTTTCCAGGCACAAGTCTGTGGTTCGGCTTTCACTCTGGCTTCTCTGGAAGAAAATAGCAGATAATGGGCAAAGGGCGAAATCCCTGGACAAGGCAAGGTAAAATAACTTTATTGTCATTTTTTAATGCAAGCACACTGGCCCACATTAATTCTGTTTGCCTGCTCTCAAGAGAAAATGTATATCTACCTAAACACATACAGAACACACATATACACATGCTATGTACATACAGAACTGGTTTCTGAGGAGACAATTTTGAGTTAGATGACTATATTGGGATGGAGGATTTCTGTGTCAAGGTTTACTAGAAAGCAACTGAAATATGCCTCTCAGAGAAACAGAGTTGGAAAGGACCCTGGAGGTCTAGTCCAACCTGCTGCTCAAGCAAGGAAACCCTATACCTTTTCAGACAAATGGTTGTCCAATCTCTTCATAAAAACGTGTGAAGTCCCACAGATTTTGAAACTTGTTTTATACAGGTATCACAATGGCATTCCATCAACAATTCACTGAGACATTCTTGACAACAGTTTCTCCTCCGATCATGGATTGTTTGTTTAAAAGAATGCAGAGATTTCAGCAACCTCAGGGGTGGGCTGCTGGGAGTTTGCAAGGGTTTGGGAGAGCCCCTAGCTAAGATAACAGATAATCAGACTTGGAAGGGACCTTGTAAGTCATCTAATCCACCCCCCCCACCCAAGCGGGAGACCCTACACCATTTCTGACAAATGGCAATCCAATCTCTTCTGGAAAGTCTCAAGTGATGACGCTCCCACAACTTCTGAAGGCAAGCTGTTCCATTGATTGTTCTCACTGTCAGAAAGTTTCTCCTTATTTCCAGGTTAAATCTCTCCTTGTTCAGTTTCCATCCATTACTCCTTGTCTGGCCTACAGGGGCTTTAGATTCTGTGCAGTTCAGAGAACCCCCAAATTCCACTCCTGGCTGCCTTTGCCCACCCCTCCCCTCCTGGGAGTCTCCATGCGGCCTGTTTTGGATGCAGATAAGTGTCGGGCGTGAGTGGAGGCTTGGGGAGGGTGAAAAAGGGCCTGAAATGGGCCCGTTTCCAGTGACCCTCCGGAGTGCAGGGAGGCTGTTTTCGCTCTCCTGGAGGCTCGAGGAAAGCCTCTGGAGCCTCGGTAGGGCAAAAACACCCCCCCCCCACTGCAGTGCAAGAGGCTGACTAGGCCACGCCCATCATGACCACACCCACCCAGCAACTGGGCAGAGAATCCTTTGCTAAAATTTTTGAAGCCTATCCCTGAGCAACCTCCATCACTTCTATGAAAGCAAGCATGAATGGCCTAGTTTCCTCTTTTCTGCCTAACTCAGGGGTATCAAACTTGCAGCCCGCAGGCTGGATACATCATGCGCTGGTCGTGCCCGGTTTAGCAAAGGGGAAAACAGTCACGATACATCACATGATGCTGGTGTGAGTGACGCTGTGAGTTTGATATCCCTGGCCGAAGTCACTGCAGCTCCCCCTAATTCCCTCTTCCATTCATTTTTAATGAATGTAGCAGGGATTCTACCTTCCTCTGGGTCCAGTCTTCCTACTTTCTCCATTATTCTTCCATGATTAATGTGATGTGACAGGTGAAATCAGGGCTATCAGGAATCTTGTTTCCAATGCCAGAAGCCAGGAAACAGGTGCCAGTTTCCTGCTCTCCGGGTTAATGGCAAAACAGAAACTACAACGGCTGTTCCTGAGTCAATCAATAGCTGGGAAGGTTTTCAGCGGATCAAAGAACCTAGAGACTCTCAGGCTTCAAGGCCTGTGCCACCCATCAATTACTTTAATAGCAAACTGAGGTCAGGAGAGCCAAAATAAGCACAACCCAAATGGCATTATTGGAGAAACAATAACACCTCAGTGGAATGCTAAGGTTCAGGGAAGAACAAAGCTTTTTTAAAAGACATTTGTGGGATAATAATGCCTTTGGTCCCAAATAATCAGAAACCTACAAAGATTTTACAATGACCAGGACATTGAAGCAGAACAGTGAATATTTATCTTGGAATACACATTATTTTCTTGGAGAAGGAATATTTTCAGAAAAAAAATGAGAATATGACGATTTGTCACTTTCGTATCCTTCCAGCCTCATTGAATTATCCTCATACTTTTTTCAAAGCAGAAAATAAGGCTGTTTGGATGATCCTTATAAGCACTAATGCAGGGCCCAGGAAACAGAGCTGATGTTCCTTACATCTGCTTTCTCTGGGTGATCTTTGCCTATGATTACAGATAATCCTTGACTTACAATGATTTGTATAACCATTCAAAGTTATAATGCCACTGAAAAAGTGACTTACAACCAGGTGTCACACAGCATCTGTACTACATGGATAAACAGTCATGCGGTAAAATTTCGAGCACTTGTTATAATAAATATATGCCAGTGGCCAATTGCAATGTCCTGGGATCATGTGATTTCCATTTGCAACCTTCCAGGGTAGCTTCCAAACAAGCAAAGGCAATGAGGGAAGCTGAGTTTGCTTAACAACCATGTGATTCACTTAATATCCATGGTAAAAAAAAGGTTATAAAATTGGGCATGACTTACTTAACAATCACCATACAGAGAGTGCTCAACTTTCAACAGTTCGTTTAGTGACCATTCAAGATTATTATGGCACTGAAAAAAGTGACGTAAGTGTTGTGGTTAGCCGGCAGCAGGTGTGGACGGCTGAGGAGAGCGAGGACTCAGATGAGGGGCCAGGACCATTAGGGAGTGGCCTGCTGCCTTCAGAGTTTGTGGGGGCTGGCAGCACTGATGAGGAGGTTCCCGAGGAGCCTGTGCCAAGTGTGCATAGGAAAGTTACAACAGCATGGGTGACTCAGGAGTAAGGCTGCAAGGTAATGACCCCTTCTTCAAGAAGATAAAAGCCAGCTGTGAAACGAATGTACTTTGCAGAAGGCAAAGACATTTTGAAACTCCAGCCTCGTGGACATTCCAGTAACCTAAGTTTGTATTTGAAGATTCTTATTTTGCAAATTATTTCTTGTCTGTTATCTTTTGATAAGTCTCGCACAGTTTGGTAAGGCTTGTGCTTGTCACAGCTAATTATTTTGCATAAGCATTACAAGGTTTCTGTTCCCTTTGGATTGTGTTTGATTTGTTGGAAATGGGCGTGGGTCAGAACAGTATGACCATTTTTCAACAGTTACAACCTTTGTAGCATCCCCATGATATGTGATCAAAATTCAGATGCTTGGCAACTGGTTCATACCTATGACCATTGCTGCATCCCGGCGCCAAGTGATCATCATCTTTTGCAACTTTCTGACAAGCAATTTCAGTGGAGAAGCCAGATTCACTTAACAACTGTGTTACTAACATACCAACTGCAGTGATACACTTAACAACTTGCAAAAGAGAGTTTGTAAAATGGGGCAGATTCACTTAACCAATGTTCACTTAACAACATAAATTTTGGGCTCAATTGTGGTTGGAAGTCAAGGATTTCCTGTACTTAACAACAGAAATTTGGGTCCCAAATGTGGTTGTTGAGGACTACCTGTACTAGGCAATCATGGCGCTCTCCTTTGATTTCTACCCTGGCTGTATCACATTACGGACCTGCGTGTTAAATAATTGGCCACCAATTGGAAACTGGCCACCATCATCTCAAACTGATCTGAGACAGGCAAATCAAGCATCTTCTACAAATTAGTATCTGAAAGCCAGCATTGAGCATTTATTTTCCCAAGTTGGCCCCTCCTGTAAGAATTATTTTCCTACCAGTTTTACCTAGAATTGCACAATTAGAAAAGCCATTTAGGGAGAGGTCAACGTTCTGCTCAACCCAACAAACTAAATTAAGGTTTTTCCAGACAAATGCCTATTTAGTCTCTGCTAGAAACACAACTAGTAAAGCAGAACTCATCACCTCTAATTGCTTGCATTATCAAATTGATCTTGCTTTTAGGATGTTTGCTTAATGTTCAACATGAATTTCCCAACACCAGACAAACAATCAAGCAGAAAACAATACTCAATCAAGGAACTACCAAAGAGAAAGCCACACCCCCAACAATATCAGAAGGGCTAAGCGAAGACATGCAAACAGGAAGAAAACTTCACACTTACCAGCATTTATGAGGCTACAAGAAAACAACCAAGCTTAGAAAGCACCAAGGATTCCACATGAATTTGCTTCCTGTAAGATATGGTAATTTTCTTATTACAGAAAAGTGCTGAGTCCTGAGATCCCACAGTGTACAGGAACATCACCCCTTCCCTTCTTATAAGGAATGTTCTTTAAGAAATAAAACAGCCTCTTGTTAGTTGTCTTGGCCAATGAGAGGCAGAATAGTGAAGAAAAAAATATTTTGACAACCAAAGTAATAAAAGAGGAAGTTAAGAATAGTTTAAAAAAAACCCTAAATGTTTCAGTTGTGCTATTTCTTTTTTTTTTTTAATGAAAAGCAATCTAAAATATACAGTGCAGAATTTTGCCTATTTCACTACGGTATACACATGTTGGGGAAAGTTTAAAACTTTGGAGATTGTTTACCGTGCGTGATTTTTCTGTTGTTTTCAAGACAGCCATTTTAAAAACCAGATGAAATGCTTATGAAGAGAAATATTTCTAATTTAGCCTTCCTCAATTTTACAGCGTGTGGATTTCAGTGCCCAGAAATATCAGCACAGCCAGAGTCATTTATTTCATACAATTTTATATCCCTACAGAGCACAATTCATAATATGAACACCAAACACTGTTAGTAAATTTGCACTGTTTGATTCAAGGCAAAACAACATCAACAGACCTTTACATTGCCATCCTTAATCATGCTCTCTTTCAGAATCCTTTGCAAACAATCCTTAATTTGTGCCCCAACGTTTTCATGGTACTATCTTCTGAATTCCTTTTGTAAGTGTTTTAAAATTGTCCTGTTTATCAGTGAGGAAATATTTAATGACAGGGAATACAAGAATATCTTCGCTACCTTCTATTTCAGGGCATCATGTCATGTGCTGTTATGCACCTACCTGTCTGTCATACATTTGGTAGATTGAAATGCATAAAGCTTGCCTGCCACTTCCCCCAAAACAAAAATTAAGAAAGCATCAAAACAAAGCAAAAAAAAGCAATACCCAACCCAACCCGGCACATGTTTTCTTTCTCTGGAAGAGATTTGATAATGCAGAAGTTGGCAAGTGAAATGTGGTCATGGTGAATAAAATGAGATAGTTTGGGGCTGGTTCAAGAATTACAACCAGTAGCTACAAAACACAGGATTAGAAGCAGTGCTCTCTTTTTAGGACTCTGTTCTGTGCAGCTTCAGTCAGAAAAAACGAAACTGGTTTAGAAAAGCAATGTAAACAATATCAACAAAATAAATAAAAGTCCCAGAAACAATAGCAACAATAACAATAACCCCCACTAACTCACAGTCCAGGTCCATTCTCTATTGACCCATTAATCCTCAGGCTCATGTTAACACACTGACACTGGGACGCAGCTCTTATTCCCCAGGAGACGTGACTCTACAGGAGGAATCTATAAGAGGCATTATCATCAAATAACAACAACATTGAAAAACTTTGTAGGGTCAGTTCTGCCTTATCTTGACAGCTTTGTTCAGCTTTTTTGCTTTGTGGGTATTGTCTTGCTGATGTCTTGGATAAAACTAGACATAGAGAACTTAGTTGCCAAGATTGCCTGCGTGTGTGTGTGTGTGTGTGTGTGTGTGTTGGAACAAATCTGGGAACAGCGTACATTTTATCTGTATGCCAATCTCTCCAATTCTTATTTGCAAACCCAGCCAAGTTATTTGCTTTAGCAGAAAAATACTGCCATCGTTTTCCATCAGCTCCATAGAAATGCAGTTTTTATGCTAGCTTCTGGAATTTTCCATCTACACATTGTCTTGGCCACCACACTTGCATTCTCAGAAATTTCTCTACAGCTTTGAACTTGGACATTTGACAGAATCCCTGCTCATTGTGCACTTGGCCATCAATAAGATTTAATGTTAAATGTCCTCTTGAAGGTGCTACATATGCCAGCAAATTTTACTTAGTAACTTAAGAGAATATTTATGATGTAACCAACCATCATATGAAATTCCTTCCCACATCAAATGGTTCAAGTTGAAGCAATTAGATTATAAGATTATCTGCCCACCCAGGCTTTGAGTAATGGCTGTGTATTTTCATATGGATTCCACAGTTTTCCTGTGTTAGATAGGGAAGGATGAATACCTTAATTTTATTTATCTTCATGACTGATTCCGGTACCAATTGCAGAGTTTCATCTGATTTTTTTAAAGAGCTTCAAACTCCTAAGAAGCAAAAAGCCCCCTTCAAGACTCTGACAGTGGGACGCAGCTCTTATTCCCCAGGAGACGTGACTCTACAGGAGGAATCTATAAGAGGCATTATCATCAAATAACAACAACATTGAAAAACTTTGTAGGGTCAGTTCTGCCTTATCTTGACAGCTTTGTTCAGCTTTTTTGCTTTGTGGGTAGAAATAGTAGACAAAATTATTCTTTCAGGAGATGTAAACAAAGCATGCTGTAATCAGTATAGTGATAGCATTGTTTGTTTATGCATCATGTGACTCTCTATGGGAATGGGTTCAAATGCTTTCTGCAAGCAAGGATTACATCATACGAGGCCTGAGAAAATACCTGTAATCAGTAAGTAACACCATCCCACACAATGCAGGGGAAGTACAATTTGCTGTAGCCTAGAGTTTCTCAAACTTGGCAACTTTAAGATGTGTGAACTTCAACTCCCAGAATTCCCTAGCAAAGTTCACACACCATAAAGTTGCCAAATTTGAAAAATACTGCTCTAGCAAATACTCTTTCTCTGCATTTACATGTAATGTTCTTTAGTCGCAAAGTCTGTCCAATTCTTCATAAACCCATGAAGCAAAGGTGGTATTCAGCAGGTTCTGACCGGTTCTCGGGAACCGGTAGAGGAAATTTTCAGTAGTTCAGAGAACCGGCAATACCACCTCTGACTGCCCCCTCATCTATTTTCTGCCTCTTGAGTCCCAGCTGATCGGCTGATGGGTCTTCTTTTGTTGCCTTGCCCAGAACAGAGCTGGAAAGCAGGTTAGTGGGGTGGGGAGAGAATGGTGATTTTGCAGTAACCTTCCTCCAGGAGTGGGAAGGGAATGGGGATTTTGTGGTATCCTTTCCCTGCCATGCCCACCAAGCCACTCCTACAGAACCAGTAGTAATTTTTTTTGTATCCTACCACTGCCATGAAGGCTTCCCTATCCTCCTTCAAATTGTCTCCTGGAATTTGCCTAAATTCATGTTCATTGCGTCAATGACACTATCTAACCATCTCATCATCTTCAGTTCCCTTCTGCTTTTGCCTTCCTTCTTTCCCTATGTCAGGGTCTTTTCCAAGCAGTTCTCTTCCCATTTGGTGGCCAAAGTATTTGAGCTTCAGCTTCAGTATCTGTCCTTCCGAAGAACAATCAAGGTTGATTTCTTTTAAGATTGACTGATTTGATCTCGGAGTCCAAGGACTCTCAAGAGTTTTGTCCTACACTACAATTCAAAAGCCTCAATTCTTCAGCATTCAGCCTTCCTTAGGGTCCAGCTCTTACACCCATGCATGACTACTAAGAATTGCAGGGTATGCATAGCAGCTAAAGCAAAAGGAATATAAATGTTTTGATAGGTGGGGCAGCAATGACATTTTTGCAGAGGGTGGGGAGATAAAGGGTAGGAATGCTATTTTGCTTTATTGTTGAAATTTTCAAAACTTTGTTACACCTATTGTAGTACATAGGTTACTTTTTTTCAGGCATTTTGGTTTCTCAACTTTGTAAGTAACTATACTTTCAGTTGTCAGCAGTTCTGGTTAGGTGGGCTGCAGAGAACACAAGGGGTTCAGAAAAATACAAGTTATTTATCTCTAAACTGCGGGGTTATGGGAAAAATCAAGCAAAACTCATATCCAGAGCAAACTTGAACTGTCTATCGGAAGTATACTGTAATTAGACATAATTGGAGCTTTGCTGGAACAGTCGAAATCACCATCTGCTTCAGCATTTTGTTTCATTCACAGTGTCACTAGAAAGCACACAAAATCAAAGTTTGAAAGCAATAGCGCCATCCTGTGGCTTGGACCCTGTTCAGACACACAGCCTCCAAACCAGGGTTTCTCAGCCGTGTTAAAACGGGTGGGCTTCAATTTCCAGAATTCCCCCAGCCAGAACTAAGTTTGCTAATAACTCTGAAAGAGCAGATTGAGGGAGAGAAAACAACCCCATTCTTTATGACCTTTGCGTATTCCTTAGATAAATTCTTTTCGTTGCTGTAAACTATCTTCTGAAGATCTGTTACAGAAGCATTCCATGGCAGTACAAATATTTGCAATAAACCTGTGACACAAAATCCCTTGACTGCTATGAGTGCTGAGATTTCATCAAGTTGTTTTGATTATCTCCCACCACCCCAGTGATGGGATTCAAAAATGTTTACTACCAATTCTGGGGGTGTGCCTTGGTGGGCGTGGCAGGTAAAGGATACCACAAAATCTCCATTCCCTCCCCACCCCACTAACCTGCTTTCCAGCTCCATTCTCCTGTGCAGGGCAACAAAAGAAAACCCAGCCAATCAGCTGGGACTCGGGAGGCAGAGAATAGATGGGGGGACGATGACAGTCAGAGGTGGTATTTGGCGGTTCTCCAAACTATTCAAAATTTCCTCTCCAGAACTGGTCAGAACCTGCTGAATATCCCCCCCCCATTGTTTTTTTTCTATAAAAAGGTATGTCCATTTCAGCATGATTCAGACTTTTTCAAACCATGAATTGGCCAAATGTCAAAACATGTTTGACTGTATAACCATGCAAATGCCATGATTTATGTACAGTACTTGTCTCAGATAAGGATGGTATTTGTACAATGTCACCATGTACCTGCTGCCATTTTGACATTATTGCTGCGCACAACTCTGAAACTAGGAAATAATATCATACCAGCAATCTGATTCCATACAAAGATTAAAATGCATCTTCTTAGGCATTAAAACCTGGCTGAAATAAGGAATTGTTCAGTGCCTCTTTGTATCGGACAGCCTGACAATCCAGGTAGGTTAATGAATGCCAGGAAATGGTTGCCATGATGGTGCATTGATTAGAATGCAATATTGCAGGCTAACTCTGCTAACTCTGCGAAATGCCAGCAGTTCAATCCAGACTGACTCAAAGTTAACTCAGCCTTCCATCCTTCCAAGGTCAGTAAAATGAGGACCTAGATTGTTGGGGGCAATATGCTGACTCTGTAAACCACTTAGAGAGGGCTGGAAAGTATCCTAGTGCTACTGCTATTATTTGAATTTGTATTATTCAAATGATATTGTTATGGAAATAGGTTAATTAGTTCCAGCTGGATGGTATTAGGCAGTGAAAATTTTTAAGCAATTTTTATACATGTTAATAAAGTATTACAGTAAAAGATAAAAAGAATGAATTTGTAATGTAGATTTATGGTTAACTTTCTATAGTTATAGAAAGCAAAAAAAAAACAATAAAAAAAATCAACTATAGATTTAGTCGGCCAGACATAGCCTTGCTGTGACCATATTCATGTTGTTCAAATATATCAAATTTTTCCTCTAATGCAATAATGAGCTTCTTCTTTTTAAAATTTGTACTGTTTCCTCTGATGGAATTTTCTTTTTCACCATTTTACACACACAAAGATTAACACATTAAAAACCCAACTGCAACGGTGCATGCACTAGCCTTAGTTGCCCACTCTCTAGCCTCACATTAACCGAATTTTGGGTCATGTTAAATGCACCTGGCGTCAATTTACAATTCACAGTACACCAAATATTGCACTATTTGAAACTTGCACGAATTGTGACCTACCTGTAGTTCAATCTCCCTGCCGATCTAAGTTTTCCAGACAATCTCCAAACCTGAGAGAAAGCCTTCTCTCTCTCAAGGATGGTTTTAACAGGTACCCTCAGGAGATTCCTCACCCCTTCCCCTCCTAGAAAGAAAGTGGTCTATCTAGATCTCTTCTGAATCAGAAGCTAAAGAGGCAAGTCAGATGGACTGATGGCCATTCAAGTAATGGGGCACCGTGATGACAGTTATGGAGTTAGAACAGAGGTAATGTGATCTGTAGAGGTAAACATTGTGGCAGAAGAGGACAGCCATGGACCTAGTCAAACCACAGAAGTGACTGGCATGGAAGACCAGTCTTAGCCTTTAATAAGCTTCCACCACCTCTCCAACTCCAGACTTGGGTTCCTGTTGATCCTGTCCCTTGTCCTTCATTTGGACCAGCTCCTGGAATTCTCAGAGGTTACAATCTCGAGAGTTCTCTTTGGAAGTTTATGACATAACAGTTAAAGTTTTCAAACTGTATTTGACTAGTGTTCTTCCTGCATCAACTGCCACAGGACAAAACGGCTATTCTTTTATAAAGAATAAAAAGGCAGAATTCCAGGAATATGGAGGGAGACATTTCTATGCCTGAATTGAGAAACATCTAATGCATCTTCTCCACCAACAACTCTGGGAGGGGATTGGAAGTTTCCCAAGAAATTATGGGATATTCCAGGAAGCAACCAATTTTGCTTTGGGATGTAGGTTTTCATTGAGGAATAAATTTCTATCCTAATTTAGACATTGTGTTTAGTTTTAATTTATTTTGTTTATGCTTAAAGCATTATTCTCTTATACTTATTTCTCTGAATAAGTAGAGCATTCTGCATAAGTTTAGACTAGTCTCCAGAATAATTATGCTATTATTTCTTTTTAAATAAAATCGAATTTGGAAGCAAAACTCTTCCCCAACTTCTTAATCATAGTGAACCAATGCCAGGTTTGAGGGAGAGTGGGTTTTTTGGGGGGAGGGGTAAATAAAAGTTTGGTTCTATTTATTTCCAAAAGTAGAAAATAAAATTGAAATCTCTATTCATGCTACTGGGCCAGAAAGCTGCAATTTTTCCCCCCAGTGTTACCTTTTTATTGAAAGTAAGGCAAACCAGATGGAATTAAGACGGAATGCCAGATGAAATATCCCATGGAAAGTATATAGACCCTGAGGGCTTCTGGGAGGGAAATTTAAGACTTTCAGCCTATGGGCTCACCTGAGCTGCTACATGGTGCTACCTGTGGGATAAAATGAACACTAGATGACAGCTTAGAACAGGAATAGCAATGGTAATAATACAGGTAGCCTCAACCTATGACCACAGTTGGGACCATAATTTCTGTTGCTAAGCAAGGGTGTTGTGCCCAATTGTATGACCTTTTTTTTGCCTGTCATAAATGGTAATCAATAATACCAGAAAAACAATGACAACAAGAATGAATCCTGCCCTTAATCCATGCATCGATGTTAACAGACTTTATTTACCAAAGAAAATAGGTGGTTGAGGAATATTGCAAAAACCTCAGACAGTTGAAGAAGGAAAAAAGGGTGTTGGAAGAATTATCTGAAGGACAGTGAAGAAGATAAACTGAAGGCTAGTTCCCTGGGAGGGCTTACTGAAGACTGGAAAGACCAAACTGGTCTACAAGAAAAACCAAATTAAAAAAAAGAGACATAGCAAGGCAAAATGCTATATGGCATGCGTGCGCACACCCACATCCCAGCCAGCAAAACAGACAACAAGAAGACTTGGTAATGGCTAAGTGAAGGAAGACAAAGGGGCTAATTTTGGCTGTATACCAAGCCTTATGAATAATAGCAATAGCATTTAGATTTATATACTGCTTCACAGTGCTTTACAGCCTTCTCTAAGAGGTTTTACAGAGTCAAAATATTGCCCCCAACAATCTGGGTCCTCATTTTGCCAACCTGGAAGGTTGAGTCAACCTTGTGCCAGTGAGAATCGAACTGCCAAACTGCTGGCAGCCAATGATCAGCAAAAGTAGCCTGCAGTACTAGATTCTAACCTCTGCCCCACCATGGATATAAAGCCAGAATGTCAGAATTGGGAAGGTTGCAACCGACAGCAAATGTTGCAAAGAATCTGAAGAAACAGTGGGACATCTAGTTTGCTGCTACAAGTTAGGGTTATAATCACATAAGAGTGACTATAAACGATGGCATGACAATGTAGAAACAATGGGATATTGGAATATCTACAAAAAAAAAACATTTACCTGTAGGCAAGAATTGGTGAGAGCACAGAAAAGACTAAGTAATAGAAAACGAAGCTGGAGTATTCTGGGACTTTAGAATTCGACAGTCAAGCACCTGCCACACAACTTTGCAAATTTAACAATTGTGAATAAGAGAAATGAAGTCTGGCTAGCAGATGTTGCAGTACTAAGAGGAAGCAGAATAGGAGGGGAAAGAACTGGGGGGGGAAATCACAAAATACAGAGGCCTGCAAATAAAGTAGAACAAGTGTGGCAAAAGAAAGCAAAGATAGTACAAATAATGATAGGTACCTTGAGTGCAATCCCAAAACATCTGGAACACCATTTAAACACCATTGGAATTGACAAAATCACCATCAGTCAATTGCAAAAGGCAGCTCTACTTGGAACAGCTTATATCTTGCAAACAATACTTTGACACTATCAAATATCAATATCTGTCTATTCCAGGCCTTGGGAAGGACTTGATAGGCGGACAAAACACCAAATCCAGGCTAGACATCTGATTATGTGACAAAGTATGATAATGCCACCAACTTTTTCTTCCTCTCCTTCGAGTTCCTGTTATGGAAATATTATTGCTATGTGCCTGGCCAAATAGGTGGGAAATTTTTCCCTTTTTTTTTCTGAATTCTTTTTCAACAGAGATCATGATAAATTTGACACATATACTTTTATTTATAGCTTCTAGGCTGGATGGGTTAGATCAGGGGTGTCAAACTCAAGGCCCTGGGCCCACCCTGGAAACAGCAAAGGACAGGCCTGTGGTCCCTCTGCTGGTGAAAATGGAATTTGGAGGGAGGGGTGAGCTCCATTTTTTTCTGGAAGAGGGCTATCAAAACAAACTAAAAATGAAACAAAAGGAGAAATGTTTCCCCTTTTTCATTTCAGCATACAAGAAGGGACAGGAAAGGAGAAAGGGAAAGTGGAAAGACAAAGAAAAAGAAGGAAAGATGGGAAAAGAGCAAGGAAGGAAAAAGCAAGAAAAAGGGGAAGTAAGAAGAAAGGAGAATGAAGAGGGAAGGAAAAAGAAAAGGAAGGAAGGAGATTATAATGAGAATGAGGGAGGATCTCAGGGAAGTCATACTTCAGCACCACAGGTGCCCCTGACACGAGTTCCGTGTTACACCCACCATGGCCAAGTCCCCAGCCATGCCCACACCCCATACCATACCACACCACGCCCCATGCCCCCCCAGCCCTCCGAGGCCAAACACAACCCTGATGCGACCCTCAGTGAAATCAAATTTGACACCTCTGGGATCGGTAGATTGAAGCAGAACTTTCCAGTACATTACAGGTAGTAATGGACCCAGAATTTCCCTAGCTAAGCAAGGCAGTTAAGTGTATGGCACCCAAAGTTATGACCTCTTCTGCCTTGGCTGTGAAGCAAATCATTCTGTTAAATGAATCACGGAGTCACTAAGCAATTCTGTCTTCTTCCCCTATCGACTTTGCTGGTTGGAAGGCTGGGAAGGCTGAAAATATGGTGATCACATGACCCCAGGATACTGGAACCATTGTAAATATATGCCGGTTTCCAAGAATCCAAATTCTGATTATGGGCTACTACAATGATTTGTAAGGAGGGCCAGTCATAATTTTTTTCAGTGCTTTTGTAACTTTGAATGGTTGCTAAACAAATAGTTGTCAGTCAAGGAGTATCTGTACTGAGCAGTGGGGTTAAAAGATGCCATTTGGCAATATCAGCAAATGGATATAGATTCTCTACCCAAAGGCAGAGAGCCCCCATTTCTTCCTCTTTCATGCAAAACAGCATTCCTATTTGAGGACTTAATAAAAGAAACACAAGTTTGTATTTAGGACTTTGACCATAAATTAATGAATTACCACCAGTTACAACAAAGCATAGTTTCAGGAAATATGAACTATTTTTTTAAGATTTTTGAAAATCTTTTCATGTACTAAGTTAATCTAATTCATTGTTCCCAACCTCATGACCTCTATGCAAAATTTATATAGACCTATTGTTTACAGCAATGTTTAATATATACACTCATGTAAATTAAACCTATTAAAAAAATCTAATAAAAGGTCCATATGCAAGTTTTGCTGACAACTTGCAATTCAGAAGTGGTAATTCCTCCATGGCATTTATATAATCCACCAAGTCTCTTCAAATGCCTGACATTACTGAATTAGCTATGCCAAAATAGTTTGAGCTAAAAAAGCTCAACTGAGCAGTAAAAAACATAGCTTGCATCCAAGAGATCTGGATCCAAGAAGTAACAGCTGCAGATTTAGCAGGGAAGATCTGAAAGCCTGCAGATTTATTGCTATATACTATGGATAATATTGAGCATAAATAATGAGGCAGCTTCCTCTCTTCCTGAGTTAGATATTTGAAATACTATTGTACAGTGTTCTGTACTTCTGCCTCCTCCAATGGGGTAATTTAGATTAATGATGACAGCATCGAAGGGCTAAGTAGCCAGGTTGTTTATTACAGAATTCTCCCATCTAATGTCCTTCAGATGCATCAGTTTAAAATCTCCCAGCTAGCCTGGTCAATGCAATGGAAGTGGTAGGCCAAGATGTTGGAATAGGGAAAATTGATTGCTTTGTGCCCTTCGAGCCATGAAAGTCCTTTCAAATATCTCACCAAAGGTGCAGTGGAAGTACAGGTAGCCGCTTAGTGATCACTTGAAGTTAGGTAAAAAAAAAAAAAGTAAAGTTGAAGGATTTTACTCTATTACTCATTGCCGAGTATAGTGAGCAGTGCTTATCTCTGTTTCAAGACTATTAAGCCAGCACTGTCCGAAGACATTTCCATGGTCATGTGCCCAACATAACATCAAAGAGCCCGTTACCTTTCCCCTGAAGTGGTATCTATTTATCTACTTGCATTTGTATGCTTTTGAACTGCTAGGTTGGCAAGAGTTGGGGCGAGGACAGGAGGTCACCCTGTCACGTGGAGCTCGGGTCTCGAACCTGAGCTGTCAGCTTTCCAGCCGCCAAACCCAGAATCTTAACACGCCACCTGTGAAGTTAGGATGGATTCAAAGAAGCAGTATTTATGACCCAGATTCTAAATCCTGAGGACTGTACCCCCTCATGTGATCACATTTTGGGTACTTAACAACTAACCCACAATTGTGCAGCATCCCATAGTCACGTGACCATGATTTATGATGTTTCTGCTGGGAACCAGTATTTACTTTTGGCTTCCCACAAAAAATGCTCATTGCAAACAATGGGTTTGCTTAATGACCACAGCATCCACTTAACAACGGCCACAAAATATGTTGCAGTCCCATAATGACATGCCTAATGATCAGCACATGTTGCAATTGTAATTCCATGTTCAATTCAGATATAAGCTGAGGATTACCTCTATTTTCAATTTTTATATTTATATATATATATTTTCTGTTTTCTGAGGTTTTCGCGAGTATTTGTATGTGGATCTCTGGTTATTCGGGTTTTCTCCCGCGTAGAATTGGAAGGCCGTAGAATTGAAGTATCTAGGCAACGTTCGATGAAGTCTATTCATCATCTGTCAGGCTGTTTCTTCAGCTCTGTGCCTTCTCAGAGTAATTTGACTTGCAGCTGCTTCTTCCTTTTTAACTGCTAGTGGGGGTGTGACTGATTGGGTGGGTTTGGCTGTGTTTGATTGGTAGGGGGTTGGCTTGTGTTCTGATTGGCTGGGGTGTTTCTGCTTAGGTGGGGGCCTTGACTGTGCCTTCAGCGTTAGTCTTAGTTGCTGGGGGAGGTTGAGCTGGTGAGCTGGATCTTGTTGAGGATCACAGCTTCACCAGCTCAAATCCCCCAGCAACTAAGCACTAACTGAGCACAGTCAGCCCCCACCTAAGCAGAAACACACCCCCACCAATCAAACACAGCCCATCCCCCTACACAATCAGAACACAGCCAAACCCCCACCAATCAAGTCACAACCCCCACTAGCAGTTAAAAAAAGGAAGAAAGCAGCCTGCAAGCTCACATTTACTCTGAGAAGCACAGAGCTGAAGAAACAAGCCTGAAGATGATGAATGAACTCATCGGAAACGTTGCTAGATACTTCAATTCTACGCGGGGAGAAAACCGAATAAACCAGAGATTCCATAACAACATATATATATATAGATATATATATATATATATTATAATATAATATATATATATATATATTATATATATAATATATATATATATATAATATATATATATATTAATTTCATAAATATATATATATACACATACATACACACATTTGCAGGCCCATTGGAAAAATATCCCTAACTGAATAAAGCCTCTTAAGGAACAAATATGAGGAAGAAGACCAAATAACAGAAGGGACCTTCAAATGGCATTGGACAATTCTTGCTTACTGTAGAGAGTTTTGCGGCTGCTTTAAATGCTGCTTTCTGGATTTCTTGAAGGACGAGAACAGAGAAGCAAAGGGTGTTCTCAGTCCTTCTAGTATGGAAGTGGATCCAAGTTTCTGGGTTTGTGAGACGTCCAAAGCAGAACCCTTTGTGTTTGCAGAATCTGAAAAAAGAAAAACTAATGTTAATAAAAGAGGCGGCCATATATTGTACAAAACAGTGATGTTCTGTTCTGATTTATTCAATTTCTACAGCTGCCCAACTCAACTAAGTGACACTGTCTCAACTAAGTGATATTGTCCAGTATGAAGATTTTGTTTTCTAGGAGGCTCCTAGTGACCAAATAAAGAACATATTTTTAAATGGCCAAAATCTTACAGCAATACCAAAAGCTCGTTAAGATTTTTGACCTTCTTTTTTGTGGAAAATAATTTTATTTATTTGTTTGTTTGGAGTCTTTATTATTTTAAGGCAGTAAATATAACCTAATATTCTTCTTCCTCCTATTTTCTCCACAATAACAACCCTGTGTGATGGACTGGGCTGAAAGAGAGAGTAACTGGCCCAAAGTCACCCAGTCAACTTTCATGGTTAAGGCAAGACTAGAACTCACAGTCTCCTGGTTTCTAGCCTGGTGCCTTAACCACTACACTGAATTTACTATTCTTGCTCAGTTCTGTGAAATATAAATGGAAGGTCCATTGGGGGAATTACCTAGGTCCTATGCCAATTTGCCCAAAGCCATTGCACTTCAACTCTTGATTAAATATGGCAGTTCTAAAACATTTGTTAACATGATCCACATGAAGGAAAAGGAGAGAATTGTGGCTTAACATGGTATGAGACATCACCAATGGTAATTAAACCACCTGAGTGTAGAATACAAAAGGCTAGTTGGGAACTTGCTGAAAGCAATAGCACCACAAGTGTTTCTTGCATCTTTATTAGTGCTGAATAAGGCAACCGACAGACTCAAATCTTTTTATTCTGATATCTGATTATCTTGTCACTTGCATGTTTCTGAGCTCCACCCCATCTGTCCATTCTATCATCCATTTCATCTATCTAAATTGAGTTTCTGTTCCTTGACAGGCAGATAAGAGAAACCTATTGTTTTATCTTCAATCTGATTTATCTAAAGTGCTTTTGTGTCTTATCTTCCGCAGAATGGCAACAGGACTTGAATGCAGTAAGTCAATCACAGTTCTGCAGATATTCCTGTGATACACGATGTATTATTTTCCTCCTTGTAAAGCTCTTTTAAAAGCATGAGTCGTGATCCCACTAGAATGTATTTTCTGTTGTAATCAGACTAATGTTTTCACTGGATGGAAAATCAAAATTAAGCTTCAATATTGTCTTTTAATATTATTTTCTACACTAGGAAAAAAAGGTTATCATGTTTCAGTGCTGATGCCAAACACAAGCTCAATTATGTGTGCATATGCATATATATGTTGACAGGTATCCATCTGTGTATTTCTGTGTACATGTATAAAAATTAATCTTTTCCTTTCTCCATGCCACAGATAGCATTGTTATTTATTGTGAATAAATTATAGTAGTGACAACTCACTGTTTCCTATGGCTTTTTTCAACCGGTGAGCTAGTGGTTGTTTTGGCATTTTGCTGATATCCGTCTCACTTTTAAATTTTTTCTTCTGGAAATCTCCAAGCCATTCTCCTGTCACTCCTGGACACCCTGTTGTATCTTCATTTTTCTTTTGACATTTGCTGAAACAAAGACACAGATATTACTGAACAGCTTTTTATTTCCCTTCAAGGTCTCAATAATGTTCTCAGAAGAGTTATGTTCTCTAAAACAGGCTTTAGGAAATTCTTGTTCAGTGACTATAATTGTGCATGGTTGCTATAAGAGGCAATCAGTAAATAAGGACCACCTATATTCTAAAGACTGTGGGAGAATATTGTTTTAAAATTCTATAAGCACAAATTGATTTTGTCTGGAAAAAGTACATTCATATAGTGTTATTTTACCAAGTCTGTTCAAATTGTGGGCTTGGGCATTCCGCTAGCCATTCTCAATCCATGTTAAGGGAGACCAATATAGTGTAAAATTATCCCAGTATCTAATTTATAGTAGTTCTTGACTTATGAACATTCATTTAACAACAGATTGAAGTTACAACAGCAATGAAAAAAATGACTTATGACCTGTCCTCAAATTTATGACTATTGGATTATCATGGTCACATGATCACAATTTGGATGCTTGGCAATGAGCTAAAATTTACATCAGTTGCAGTATTTTATTTATTTATAAAATGTATTGGCTGCCCATACAGAATATATAGAATAACAGAGTTGGAAGGGAGCTTTTAGGTCTTCTAGTCCAACTCCCTACTCAAACAAGAGATCCTATGCTGTTCTGGACAAAATGACTATCTAATCTTTTCTTTAAAACTTCCAGTGATGAAACACTCACAAGGCAAGCTACTTCACTGGTTAATTGTTTATACTGTTAGGAAATTTCTCCATAATTCTTGGCTGGATCATTCTTTGATAAATTTCCCTCCATTACTTCTTGTTCTGCCCTCAGATATTTGGATAATACATTGACTCCCTCTGCTCTATGACAGTCCCTCAAGTATTGGAAGTCACTGCTATCACTCTTTGTTAGACTAACATACCCAGTTCTTGTTTATTCATCATATATTTTAGCCTAGTCCCCCCAATTATATTTGTTTCTCTTCTAGAATTTCAATATCTTTTTGGTATCATGGTGATCCCTATTGAATGCAATATTCCAATGTGGTCTTACAAAATCAGCATGAAGTAGTACTTTACACTTTAGCATGTCATATAAAAAGAAGTAGATATCAAATGAAAAAGCAAAGCTGCCCCAAATCCTGAAGTTATTCTTTTCACACACATACTTTTTAGAAAGACATACCAAGAAGAAAGGGATGAAATTCAAGAATTATAGCAATTTGATGGTTACCCGTATAAGAACCAATAGTGCAGAAACGTGTTATTGTCTTTTTGCTGCCTTCTGTTGAATTAGCAAACTAACATGTCTTTCACTAATAATGAAAGAGCTTGCAAGTGGTTTTTTACAAAACAGTCTCTTAAATTTTAATCAGTCCATGAACAAGCCACAGTTCATAACAAGGGAACATTTGACCTGAATGAGTCATCATGTGTTCAACCACCTGCACTCAGAATTAGTACAAACTTCTGGAGTGGAAGATTGATGATGCAGTCCAAAGTTCCACAATTTTAGTGTAAGAATGCATTAGAGGCTCTTCTCATTCTTCCAGCCACCAATGTTCCCCTTCGGGAGAAAATTTTGGGAACAATGTTGGGCCGTGATGGCGAATCTATGCCATGCGTGCCAGAAGTGGCATGCAGAACCATCTCTCCAGGCACACGAGCCATTGCCTGTTGCTCTTCCATGTTCCAGCACACCGGCCAGCTGGTCTTCACACATGTGGGAGCGCCAGAAACCAAAACAGTAGCCGCTCGATGCACCTGTACACGCCAGGAAGATCATCTTCCTGTTTCTGGTGCGCGCATGCACACCGGCCACCTGGTCTTCTGGTTTCTGGCACACTCGTTGCCCAGAAGATTCACCAACACTGATGTAGGGCTAAAGTGGAGATGAACCAAGTATCACTCCAAGTCATTTAGAGCAGTGTTTCTCAGCTTCATTCACTGTAAGAAGTGTAGACTTTCACTCCCAGAATGAGGAATTCTGGGAGTGGAAATCCACACTTAACATTGCAGAGAAACACTGGTTTAGAGGTTGTATGGGACTGAATTGGACAAAACATGTTCTAACTGAATCAGAGAGAGAGAGAGAGAGAGAGAGAGAGAGAGAGAGAGAGAGAGAGAGAGAGAGAGAGAGAGAGAGANAGAGAGAGAGAGAGAGAGAGAGAGAGAGAGATTATTTATGAAGAATATCCACTTGTGTCTTTTTTTTTGTATCGATTATACAGGTGACCATCTCAACAAATGACTCTGGACAGCGAACAGGATTAAAATAAAAACAATGAAATACATTATACTAAAGCTCAATTGTTCCTACGTTGGCTCTACATAGAGTCACTTTCTCCCTGAAAGATAAGAGACATAGATTTGATAACATCTCAGAATGTTATTATGACAAGACCCTTGTGGGGAGAAAAAGGATGCTATACTCTAGATCAGGGGTGTCAAACTCACGTCGTCACATTGTCATGTGCCATTTTCATGTGTTCAGTAGTAGCCAAAAACGCTAATGCAATCCTAAATTGTATTAACAGAGGGATACAATCAAGATCAAGGGAGATACTAATACCACTCTATAAAGCCTTAGTAAGACCACAC
>BHFT01017505.1:0-50526 GCA_004320025.1 Laticauda laticaudata | reverse complement strand
GGGTCTCCCGCTTGGGTGGGGGGTTGGACTAGATGACCTACAAGGTCCCTTCCAACTCTGATTATCTGTTATCTGTATCATGACTTTTCCCCTCTTTGCTAAAACGGGGGAGGGTGTGGCCAGTGCATGACGTATCCAGCCCACGGGCCATGAGTTTGACACCTCCGATCTAGATGGTTTATTATATTGATTAATTTTGGCCCACTAAAAACTGTTAAACTCTGTAACAAGAAAACAATACTAGTAATCCTCGACTTACAATAGTTTGTTTAGTGATTTTTCAATGTTACAACTGCACTAAAAAAAAGTGACGTGTGACTGTTTTTCACTCTTACAACTATAGCAGAATCCTCATGTGACCAAAATTCAAATGTTTGGCAACTTGCATGTATTTATGACAGTTGCATTGTCCCGGTGATCACCTTTTGCGACCTTCTATCAGGAAAAGTCAATGGGGAAGGCAGATTCATTTAACTACCATATTACTAATCTAAGAACTGCAACAATTCATTTAACAATTGTGGCAAGAAAGGTAATAAAATGGGGCAAAACTTACTTAATTCTCTTGCTTAACAATATCAATGTTGAGTTCCATTGTGGGTCATAAATCGAGGATTATCTGTATGGGGCTTGAATCTGCTGTACCATGACACCAAAGTCACAGTATCAACTCATAAAATATTTCTATGGTCTTTTTAGAGTTGCCAACAGAAAGGGAGGTTTGAAAGAGCAGTGCGGCAGTTTGGAAATTGAAAGTGCATTCCATACATAGTTTTTCAGATATAGTAACTAGGTGACTGAAATTTCTGCTGTGCAAAAATCTAACTGGAGAACGAGATTGATGACTCTTGGCTATGGATGTGTCTCATTGGAGAATATGAATTATGATACACCCGGAGAGTGGGGAAAAACCAGAGTCAAGAGTGACGATGAATTATGTGTCTCAGAGTCAGCTTCACCCAGGCAGACATGTTAACTGCCAATAAATCCTTTGAAGTTTTGGAAGTTTGGCTTGAGACTCATGATTTCATTGGGGTAACTGCCGGAATCCTGACACACAGTTTGTTTAACAACAATCCTGTCTTTGTCCCCAGTGTACATTTTTTTTTAAAATTGCATTAAATACTTCTACCAGTAAGAATCTATGAAAAAAAACCATTGCTTAAATTACCTGCCTTCAAATTTGTCAGGCTATTTTTCTCATATACTGGGATAATGAGAATTGTATCCCTATATCTGATGGAGAAGGACGATTCCAATAAGAAACACAAATCTACCGAGCAAAATGCAACAATTAACACAGATATTAATTGTTTAAAACTAAAAATAAAATGTGACTACCATGGAAAGCAGAAGGGAATGAGCCTTTGTTACAGATTATATCTGACTGGTGATTCACCAGGAGTGTATACATTTCTCCTCACTTCATTAACCTTCCAGATAGCATGTTATTCCTATAATCAATATAATTAGTCTACATTCTTGGTATGCCTATCAGAAATACATAGACAATATAAACACAGTATACGTTGTTTTAAAAATGCTCCTCTTTTTGAAAAAAAGAACTAGATTTTTTCAAACTTTCTTATAAAATTTCTAATAGGCATGAAATGTTGAGAATAAAATTAAACTCTTCGTTCCATCACCCCTTAACTGAGTCTCCTTCAGCATCACCTGTCAATGATAAATCTCTCAATCAAAGAAAGACTCAAGAAAAATACGAGCAAACTGGCAAACATTCATTCAAATAAAAGCTAAAATGGTTTGCTAATTTGGTCACAACAGGTGGCAGCACTGAGTTGACTTTGACCGATCTGGGAAAAAACTCAATGGGATCAGATCTGCTCAGCGCTTTCAAGAAAACCACCAAGAAATTCTAACTTCGGGGGCTGGACCAAGAAGAGGAAAAATGTCTTCAGTCCAAAGAATTCTTAGCAAGGGAATACTGATGAGCTTTGTAATATTTGAAACCCAGATCTCTAGGAATTGTCCAAATTAGGGAAGTATATGAAAGCATGCAAATGTGAGTAGATAAATAGGTACCACTTTGGTGGAAGGCAACAGTGTTCCATGCACCGCCCTAGAGTTGAATACGGCCAGACAGGGAAATCTTTACCTTTTATGTTAGCCTCAGATATATACAAGATTAAGTACCATCATAAAATGGAAATAGTTAATAATCTGCTTCTCCTGCCCTCTGTCTTTTCTACTCCTATGGCAGCGTTCCTCAATCTATTGCCCACCAAAGATATTGGACTGTCACTGACATGCGAGATGATGATGCCCCTTGAAGTCCAACATATCTGGAGGAAAATGTGGCCAAACCTTTGATTAATGTGCCAACTGGGCCTTTCCTCTGGACCTAACCCTCGTGAAGGGAGGGTTGATTTTCATTTGAACTGCAGCAAGAGAGAAAAAGGTAAAAGCTCCTTCCTGTACCTAATGATGTTCACTTTCATCGCTTTCTACCCACTCAGCTTCCCTCACTCTCCATTATTAGATTTTGATGAATTTTCAGGATTTTGGAAGAACATTTAGTTTCTTTATCAAGGAATGGTGTGGTGGCCTAGAGGTGGAGTTCTCACTTCACAATCAGGAGGTTGTGAGTTCGATCCTAGGTAGAGGCAGGTATTTCTCTTTCTGGCCACACTGAGAATATATTTGCTGAACAAAGACTCTGCATTGGTGTTAGGAAAGGCATCCGGCCATTAAAAAACTGCTCATTTAATGACTCCATAATCCCTTGCTTCATTCAGTTGCCCAGACTCCACTCCGCTAGGGATTATGGAGTCATTAAAGGCCCTGTCCCACTGGCCGATGGATGCAAAATGTATGCAAAAAGGACACAGCGGACGAGCAAAATCTTCCTCCGTTGTCATTCCACTCCAAAAAGTGGCAAAAATTTGCATAAACAGAACGGAAAAGAACGGAAAGAATGGACGTGGGTAGTATGTAGCGGGATGTTAGACGGATGTTCATAGGAAGCCTAGCGGATGTATATTGGATTGCAAACCGCACTTGCGCATCCTTTCTATTTCCATGCTACTAACGCAATATAGACGTTCCGTGTACCTTTGTTTTCCTCCCTCTTTCCATTTTCAGCTGCAGCAGATGTGAGTTGAGGGGATGCCCAGAGGATGCAGAGAGGATACAGCGACGTTTAACGGATGATAAATGGACATAGAACGTTTGTTACTCGTAATGTCACGGATTACATCATCACAGTGGAAAGTTCATCCGTTCACAAAGTTTTGTGCAGCTCAAAACTTCTTGCGTGGATGAAATCGCAGTGACGGATGCTTGACGGATAGAGTGTATGAAAAACGAATGCAATGAGTACACAATGATGCATAGCGTTTTCAACGGATGGTAAGCTTTTTTTAACGTTTATATCCTCTTTGCATCGTTGGTGCAGTAGGACATGGGCTTAAATGAACATGATGATTTAGTTTCCTTTGTAAAAGAAAACATCATGAATAATTGATTCCAGCAGGATATTCAAAACATCTTTTTAACAAACAGATTTGACTTAATTCAGAATCATCTGAACTAATTTTTGAGCTCAGTACTAGATCTTACTTGGCCTAAATAAAGTTTATTTAATGGTTCCTTGTTTCCTTGTTTTTTTTTGGGGGGGAAGAATTTTATTAATTTTTAAAAAACAATTATATACAAACAAAACACAAAAACATAAAAAACATAAAAACATTTTCTTGGAAAGCAACTTGATCCTGGTTTACATCTTTTTGTACAGACATAAATTCAAGTTCATGCTTACTTTTTATATAGCATTCCATATCTATTTACCATTTTACATTTTTTTATATAGCTTCTCCTCCTCTTTCATTCTTTCACTCTCTTAATTCTATTTTATTTATTTCATTCTCAAATTTAAATGCATTAATACTTATATCCTTTGTCTGTCCTGTTTCAGGCTTCTATTATCTTTCCTATTAACACAAAATTTCTTCTGTAATCACTGATTGTAAGTAATGACCCTTTATATCTTTCCCTAAGTTTAACACTTAAAATAATGCATAATTTTCATTCGGATTCTGCGTAGTACATTCTAAAGCTACCACTCAATATTTTAAAATAGGAAAAAGAATTAATATATAATTAAACCAACAATCCATACGCAATTGAAATTATATCATTAAATTGATATTCATTTAAGTCTTAAACATTTTACACATTTCCTTTCAAATGTATCATGCTTCTATGGGAACACTTACAGATTTTGCTTAGTTACTTCCCCCCCATTTCACTTATATTCTAAAAATATTATGTAATGACAATATCTTATTCCTTTTTAGTTCAATTCTCCTCATATTTCATTTCATTTATTTTATTCAAAAAAATTCACTAAATTACATTAAATATTTTATCCCTTTTATAATCATATTTGTTCAATTTCTAACATTATTTTCAAATACAAATACAATACAGTCTTATGTACCTTTGCAGAATCTCTTTTTCAGTTATTTTTTTCCCATTATCTCTAAATAAATCTCTGTTTCTTTACATCTTGTTTCAACCTTGTCAAACCTTTGTAGCTTCTCTTCCCTTCCTTCCTCCCTTGCTTCTCCATTCTACCCTTTTTACCCCCTTGTTTTTTTTTTAAGCGATCCAGTCAACTGCTTTTCTCCTATAAAGGAGTTTTTCTTCTTTCAAAACAAGCAAGGAAATCAACTGTGAAAAAGTAGTTAATTCTTGATACTTTTTAAAAATCTGCTGGTCTGCCTAATTACATTCCTTTTTACACAGCAGTTTTGTAAAGGAATAAGTATAATTCTCTACAAATTTCTCTACTCCCCACCCTTAGGGTGCAGAGCTACAGAAATGCAACTGGAGTCCATAAGAACAAACAATCTCTTAGGTGTGGTTGTTTTTCAACATACCATCTTTGTTTTAAAAATGCTCACTGGACAAATCATAGTCCACGCGCTAAGACTACCTTCATTTGTAAATAGTGATCCTGACCCATGTCTAACCCAAGGAAATTAGTAGCACATTAGTAATTTGTGGATGGAAATAGTGTCATGCTTTCCCATGTGCAACGTAAGATCCTTTCAGTTATTTAATGGAAACACAGTTGAGTCATAAGAGGCAAAGGACATGTGTGGCCAAACCTTTCATACACACTAATTGGGGAATTCTGGGATTTGAAGTCCACACATCTTCCAATTGCCAAGGTTGAGAAACACCACCTTGGGGCAATTTCACATTTTGTTTTTCTTGATCTTCTCCTCAGTTTTATGTATTTTATTTCATTTATTTATAAGCTGCGTCCATCAAACTGATTTTGAGTGGTATAGAATTTTCTATATCCATATGTGGGAAGAAATATCCACCTGGTTCATTTCCAAGCTGGGAGAAGCTTTCTACAAGGAGGCTGATTGGAAAGATGATTTATTGATGAAGCAGAACCACATGTGGTTCTGGGACAAAATGGAGTTCAGAGTAGGTGGTTTTTATACCTTCTTTGGACTTTGTATTTGAGCTTCTTGTTCCTGTGCAAGAACATATCATTTAATATTCTTTTGGCTGTTGTCAGATTCCTATGGGGGTCATGTGGGGGTTATGTTGGGGTCATAGCTCGCTCTCTCGGCAAAAGAGGAAATGCAAATGCTAGATGTTTGTCTCAACTAATTTTGTCAAGCTTTAGTTTGTTGCTTATTTGAGTTTCTGTCTTGACCCAGTCTTTCTGAATGGATTATCAAATCTGCATTTCTAAAAGCTGGCCTCCTCAATTTCTCTTGGGGCAGGGAAACCTGGGCTGGTTTCTGAATAGGCTGGCCCAATCTTTCTTTATGAGCACAAAATATCTACTGGGGACTCTTAAGAAAGACCAAGTCTGCTTTCTGTCTTTAAAAGCATGGTGGGGTGTTTTTTTTTTGCATTTCTCTTTTTTTAGGGAAATATAATATTCTGCTTTTTTAATATATTCCCAAAATATTTCATTTTTCTGAAGGGTAGGTGCTGACTTTCTACACATAACTTGGGTTAAAAAAAAACAGATGAAAGAATATCAAATCCTAAAATCTGTAAAAGACAATAGAGCTAACAAAAATCTAATCTAATCTAATCTGGAATGACCAACAGATCCATAGTTCATGAATCTCTGTTCCAAGAATCCAAATATTTTTGTTCCTTTTGATACTATTATGTTGCATATCTGCATATGTATGGTAAACTACAATTAAGCAAAAGTTGGCTAGAACTACTTTAACAAATTAAACTTTAATAAGGTGATACTAGAGGATCATATATTTATATTTCATGCATTCCAGCTATAAAAGGGGGAGGAATTGAATTCACGAATTTATATTATATGAGTACTTCTTAACTCCCTTTCTAGCTGAAAGTTATTAACAAGGTCGTTTGCCAATCCAATGATTGCCTTTGGTGCTTTTAAGCTATTGTCCCTTGTGATTTTTCAATAGCTGTTTATTGTGTTCATTTACCCTAAAGCTATGGCTCAATTCACTGTCAGATCACTTACTTTGCCCCTTCTCTTTTGGGGGAGGTGTGTTATTATTCCCTAACTTGCTATTTTGGATGCATTAAACTCAAAACATTTTATCTTCCCAGTTAACTTTTGCAGATCCACCCTGGGCAGGAGCAAAGGCTGATTAAATTCTTCTGCCAAGCAGAGTCTGTGAAATGTTTTAACAAATTGCTATCGGGTAAGTGTTAGATTTGAGAATGCAGAATTATCTATCAAGTTTGAGTGTACAAATTGCTCCCACAATTATGAGATATCAAGAGTTTCCAGACAAATAGGCAAGAACTCCTAGCGTGGGATTTTTGTCAACTCTTTAATTGACTGTTTGGAAACAATCACTGCAATTGCTCAAAAATCTTTTATTTGTTCAAACTTGATCTGCTGATCTTTCTCCTAAGTAAAAGCAGAGGAGTTTTAACCAAAAGAAGAAATGTTTTCATCTGCTTTTCTGAACAAGCAAGATCAAGTCCTCTACATGTTAAAGTAGTAGCACAAAAATTAAATGGAATGTGATCATTGATCACTTGCCATCTTTTGTTCTCACAAGCATGTTGATTTTTTTTTAAAGTTTTTCATTTATTGGAAGGACACTGGATTTTGTTTTTGTTTTTTTCAACAAGCCTCTTGGTGCGAAACACCTACTGCTAGCCAGAAATGGACATCTAAATTTCACATTTCACAAAAGGAAGAAAGCATCAGGGTAGAAGATAGCAAAAAGGAACCAGAAATTCCAGGGCTTAGTTGCCTTACCAAGATTATGATTGCTAGCTGACCCCTTTGACCTTGAAAAAGCTGAACTGGTTACTGGTGCTTTGATGGGAGACAGCCAAAAAATTCTAGACTTGTACCTTACAGCAGATTGGGAAATTGAAAAAAAAAATAGAATTAGAATAACAGAGTTAGAAGGGACCTTGAAGATCTTCAACTCCCTGCTTGGGAAGGAAACTCTATCCTATTTCAGACCAATGGTTGTCCAATCTCTTCTTCAAAACCTCCAGTGTTGGAGCAACCACAAGGTCTGGTGGCAAGGAGTTCCACTGGTTAATTGTTCTGTCAGGAAATTTCTCTTTGATGAGTTTCCATCTGCTGCTTCTTGCCTTGCCTTCAGGTGCTTTGGAGACTAGGTGGACCCCGCTTCTTGAGCAGCCTCCCCAAATTGTTCCAGAAGGCAGCAGTGGCAAACAGAAACAACTCAAGGAAAAGCAAAAGGTGGGCATCCCACTTTCTTCAGTTTACTTGCCCTTTACTTAAGGAGTCTCTCTCGGAAATATATTTGTCCAACATGAAAATAATTAAGGCTGTGCCCCGACTAATAGTCATTTCTTAATGTGTGACTTCAAATCCATTGTTTCTCTTAGCGTGTTTTCTACAAGTACAGGATCATTTTTTCTGATCAACCAGGTGTTGATCCATTAGTTGCAACAGGAACTCAGTGATCAGTTTGTTGCCCAAGCATAATTTTTGGGGCTGAGAGTAAGTGGTAGACCCAAAGTCATCCAGCCAGCTTTCATGTCTAAGTTGGGACTAGAATTCATAGTCTCCCGTTTTCAAGTCTGGTGCCTTAACCACTAGACAGGGTGTCCAACCCAAGGCGTCATGACATATTGGGACTTTCCCCCTTTGTTAAACTGGGTGTGGCCAGTGTGTGATTCATTCGGCCCGTGGGCTGAGTTTGACAACTCGATCAAACTAGCTCTCTGACTTGAAATCCAATGCTTTTCTCAAAATTTTAAAGTAGCTCATTTGATGACAAGTCTGACATATTAGGAATCTTGCTGATTTCAGCGGGGCTTTTAACTGAATGGTTGCATTCCTGGCTAAGGATAAGGCATTATTTGCTTCATCAAAGCTTTTTGAGAAGTCACAACTGGATGGGTTCACACATGGCTTACAAACCCATGGCTAGATTTTAAAACAGGCTATGTCAAAATCCAACAAACCTTTTTTATGTGTGAATATAATGTGTGAATCCAGTAACCATATATCTATTTTAGTAACTTTTTAAAATGCCTTTTTTCATTCTAATTACTAATGTAATCAATACTCCCAAGGCAAGGAAGTATTTTACTCAGCAACAATTAATGACTCAATATATATACATTATATTCACTGTAATTAGAATACAATAATAAGGTGCTAAGTATTCACAGATATTTTTAATTGACCTTTCTTCTCTTTTTAGCTACAGAAAAAAATAACAATCCCTGTCCAGTATAATTATTACACATTTTACCAGTACCTTATTTCTTGACTAATGGGCCATGACTGTGATAATGGGCCATAATGACTGTGGAGAGATAATTGTTTTGATGGAAAATGGTACCTCTTATCTTCTCCTCTCAAAACTGAGAGCTGCAGAAAATGGTTTCAGGGAGTTAGAGAACTCAAATTAGATTGTGTGGTGCAACTGATTGCCCAGTACATCTGTGTAGGGCCAGAGCTACGATAAGAAAGGCTTTCTCTAAGAAAGGAGAATATTCATAACTCAGGGTTGAAATGAGGAGTCCTTGGTGCTCTCTGAGCTTGGTTGTTTTCTTGCAGACATTTCATTCCCCAAACCAGGTAACCCCATCAGTGCTAGTAGACAGTACCCAGTTTGAGTAATGAAATGTCTGTAAGAAAACAACTAAGCTCAGAGACCACAAAGGGCTTTCTGTTAGCCCAGGAACCACGACAGCAGTCTTGGAATTTGTGGCTCTAATGTCATCATTAGAGCTTTCTTGTTAGTTCTTCAATCTTTTGCAAGTGAGGAAGCAGAAAGAAACAAGAGGATAGATCTCAACTCTCCTTCCTCTGGGAGAGAGATTTTAGAATAGAACAGAATAAGAGTTGGAAGGGACTGTGGAAGTCTTCTAGTCCTCCCTAATCCCCTGCTTAGGCAGGAAACCCTTTCTTGTGGTCAACTAGCTATAAAGAAGTAAAGCCTCTGTCACACTGCACCAACGGAGGGAAACAGGATGAAAAACGGACAAAAAAGCTTGCCATCCGTTCGAAAACGCGATGTACTCACTGTGTCCGTTTTGCTTGCCTCGCTATCCGTCCAGCATCCGTTTATTGAAGTTTCATCCGCTCAAAAAGTTTTTGGGCTGCCCAAAAACTTTTGCGCGGAAAATGTATCCAATTCGTCCGTTCTGCATCCGCTACGCATCCGTTCTACATCCGTTACGCATCCGCTATATCCTCTAGGCATCTGTTCCGAATCCGCGCAACTCGCATCCTCTTGGACGCAGGGAGGAAGTGGAACGGACGCAGAACGGATGCAGAACGGATGCCTAGCGGAAACAAAGCGTTTTAAATGGAAAAAATGTTCGCAAGAGGGATCTATCTCGGATATTAAGGATGTCTAGAGGATGCCTAGAGGATGCAAAGGGACACCTAGGGAACCTATACTGCCTTAATAAAGAGGGCCAGCAACTCGTCTGCATCTCACTTTCAGACCAGCAGCCCAGCTGTGCAGACCTCTGCTGCCTTCATCTGACTCTTCCACACGATCCAGTCCAGTCCACCATGGATTGCGACAAAATCCTTCGGCAGCCAACATCCTTCGGCAACACTGCGAAACCATCTACAGTCTCTGTGAACAGTACTATGGGAAGAAAAGGAGGCACCCAAAAAAAGTCTGGATCCAAAGATGGTTCGCCAGAAGAACACAGTACGTACTTTACAACAAGCTGATGGCAGAGCTCAGGAGCCGAGGACACTCGGGCGTTCCAGAACTTTATAGGAATGCCTCCAGCCATGTTTGATGAACTTGTGCAGCGCCTGAACACCAGATTGACCAAAACCAAAAACCAACTTCCCTTCCAGCCGGAACCTGGGCTCAAGGTGACACTCGCTTTGCACCACCTGGCCTCAGGGACCTCCTACAGGACCATCGCAGCACGGCTGGAGGGTGCCACTCTGCACCATCAGCTTTGTTGTCAGAGACGTGGTGCAGGCCATCATCAAAGAATACAAGGAGGAGCTCCTCCAGTGCCCCTCCACTGAAGAAAGATGAAGAAGTTGCAGAGCAGTGGTATCAGAGATGGAAACTTCCCACACACCGTTTGGAGCCATCGATGCAAGCACATGGGCTGCAAAGAACCAGCCTACTTAGGGTCCACTTATCACAACCACAAGGCTTCTTCAGCATCATCCTCTTCGCCATGGTCGATGCTGACTACAAGTTTATGTACATTGATGTTTCAGGCAACGGCTCATCTTCAGATGCCCAGGTATACAATGCCAGTCACCTCAAGGAGGGGCTGGAAAGCAACAGGTTCCAGGTACTTCTCACCAACATCCAGCATCGCCCAGAGACCATGAGGAGGATCGTGGAAGCTTGCTGCATCCTGCACAATCTCATGCGCACGCTCACCCAGTGTTGCAGGACAGGCTTGTGGACCTCCAGCAAGGCAATGGGGACATGGAGCCTGGGGAATGGAGGCAAGGGCGAACCTGATCGACACTGAGGATGTGCAAGGCCCCAACAGAGCCTCACGTGAGGCGAAGATGCAGTGCAACCTCCTGAAACACGGGTGCAACTCCCCAGCTGGAGCGGGTGAGTGGCAAGACAGGATGTACATGCTTAATGGACGCTTCCTTCATCCTGTGTCATCACACGGATGAGATTGGCCATGTATGTTTGGTTGGCCTACAATGAACAGGGCGTTTAATAAAGAGTTGTGTTTTTGTTGACATGTGTGGATGATTGATTACATTATTATTGATAATAAAGGGCCATAGGTGTGGCACCAGGGAGGGTGGACCATACAGCTCCACTATGCTTGCACTGGAGGCTTATCTATCCACAGCTATTACCCATCCCACAGGTATCCCTGCCCATCCCAAAGGTATCCCTGCCCATCCCACAGTTATTACTCATCCCACAGGTATCCCTGCCCATCCCATAGGTATCCCTGCCCATCCCACAAGCTATTCTTAACCCATCCACAGGATCCCTGCCCATCCCACAGCTATCTTAACCATCCACAGGTATCCCTGCGCCATCCCACAGCTATCTCTAATCCCATCCCACAGGTATCCTGCCCATCCCACAGCTATCTTAACCCATCCCACAGGTATCCCTGCCCATCCCACAGCTATCTTTAACCCATCCCACAAGTATCCCTGCCCATCCCACAGCTATCTTAACCCATCCCAAGGTATCCCGGCCCATCCCACAGCTATCTTAACCCATCCCACAGGTATCCGCCCATCCCACAGCTATTTAACCCATCCCACAGGTATCCCTGCCCATCCACAGGTATCCCCTGCCCATCCCACAGGTTATCCCTGCCCATCCCACATCTATCTTAACCCACCCCACAGGTATCCCTGCCCATCCCACAGCTATCTTAACCCATCCCACAGGATTCCCTGCCCATCCCACAGCTATCTTAACCCATCCCAAAGGTATCCCTGCCCATCCCACAGCTATCTTAACCCATCCCACAGTATCCCTGCCCATCCCACAGCTATCTTAACCCATCCACAAGCATGCAAAGAATAAACCATTTCTATAGTTTCCACCCAGACTTTATAGAAAAAAAATAATGAAGCATGTGTGTGAAACAAGATAAACTTTATACTAACAAACAGTAAAAGCAAATGGCCAAAGTCAAGTGTCCAAATAAAGTCCACAAATATCCATGAAGCCAATCACTGGCACTCCGCTTGGTCACTCGGAGGTGTGTGCCCAGTCTAATGTGTTAGGGTGCGGGTGCTGTGGAGTTGGGTGCTGCTGCAGTGCTGGTCTGAGGTCTTGCTGGAGTGCCTGGCCCGAGAGGACAACAGGAGGCTGGATGTGTTTGAGGAAGGTGTCAGAAATCTGGCTCAGCCCCGCAATGCTGAGAGGTCCTTCTCCATGCCATGGGGTGTCAGCCCCAGTACTGATGACGGATGTACTGAGGCCGGCTTGGCTGTGGATGGAGGAAGGTGTCAGTGTAGTGGGCGCTGTCTGCTCTGCAGCGGGGTGAGGACTGGCGTGGTGGCATCATTACGTGGCACTGGCATCACTGTTGTCGGGTGGCATCAATGGTACCGTGGAAACGTTGTTGCCCGATGACTCTGTGCGCAATTGGAAGGGCTGCTGTCTGTGCTGCTGGACCTCCGCGGTAGCTGTAGCCCTGGTAGTTGAGGGGCTGTGGGAAGCCTTGGTATGGGAGGGACATCACCTGGGGTGGAGGAGCAGACCTGGACTGGGTGGAAGCAGGTTCCTCTGGGGCCTGAGGGTTGTTAAGCAGCGTGATGATCCTCTCCTTCACCACCTGCGGATCCGGCATCTCCTTGAGGGTCTGGTTGACGAAATTGAGGAAGGGCTGCGGTTGGAGCAGGAGGATTCGATGGGGATCAGCTGAGAGAGGAGACCTATGCTGGTGCGGATGCTGTCCCTGATCTCCACCAGGACTTGTGGCTCTGCCCCTCATTGGGTCTGGCTCTCTGCCTTACTGTGGAGGCGGAGGTGTGAGTGGATGCGGCTTCGGCAGCGGTGGGCTCGATGTCTCCTTTCTCCCACCGCACCAGGTAGTCCTCCTCGCTCTCACCACACGTTCCACATCTGCCTGGGGGTTCTCCACTGTGTCACGCTCCACAGAGCCCTGCATGGAGACAGGACTGACTCTCGGCCGCCAGAGGACTGGGTAGCAGCAGCTGCCGGAGAGAGAGGGTAGAGAGATGGGCTCCTGGTGCTCCTCGGTGGCAGACGTCACCCTCCAGGAAGCTGCACTTGGCCATGACGTAGTTCTCTCTGTCCGTCAGCTTAACCGCAGCTGGCCAGATTTTTTGCGGTGCAGCTTCCCGTACCAGGTATGCATGTGCTTCCACCATCCGAGGAGCACATCCGATGTGTAGCCCAGACTCTCCGCCCTCTCTCTCTAAGCAGCCTGCTTCCTTTTGGTGTCCCTGTACAGCCGGTGTCCCTTCCGCCACAGATAGTCGTTCTCTCTCAGCCACTCCAGCATCTTCATCCTCATGTTCCTCCTCAATATAGTATTGCCTCCTCTCCCGTTGTTGCATACGCCTCTTCCTCCCTTTGCCAGGACCAGATGGACCCTGATCAGATGGGCTCCCAGGTGGTAGGGGCTGCTCCTCCACACCACACACAGCAGCAGCAGCAGCACATCAAGCAGACATCAGCATCATCACCAGCAGGATCATCATCGTCATCAACATCCTCAGGATAATCACCAGCAGGATCAGTAAGACAGCAGCAGCAGCAGCAAGCAATACCAGCACAGCAGCAGCATAGTAAGCACCAGCAGCAGGGTCAGCAACACCAGGAGCAAAGCCAGATATGAGCAGGGGACAGCACGACAGGAGCAGCTTCAGCAGAGTACGCAGCAGAAGCACCACTTCCGGGAGCAGCTACAGCAGAAGCTCCAGCATAGACGAGCGAGCCCCAAGCAGCGGAAGCCACAGCAGAAGCAGAGCCAGGGACATGGGGCGGGAGGTGCCCTGTCCTCTTGCCAGGATGGCGCAGGTTGCTGAGGCTTCCGCTTCCTCCCATGTGTTGTGGGGTTGCTGGCTGGCAGGAAGGCTTGTGCCAGGAAGGCTGGCACTGGCACCAAAGCTGGCAGGAAGGCTGGCAGGAAGCCTTGCAGGAAGGCTGGCAGGCACCAAGGCTGCAGGAGGCTGGCCAGGCTGGCAGGAAGGCTGGCAGGAAGCCTTGCAGGAAGGCTGGCAGGCACCAAGGCTGCAGGAAGCCTGTTAGGAAGGCAACCTGTTAGGAAGCTGGCAGGCACAAGGGCTGGCAGGAAGCCTGTTAGGAAGCCTGTTAGGAAGGCTGGCAGGAAGGCTGGCAGGCACAAGGCTGGCAGGAGCCTGGTTAGGAAGCCTGTTAGGAAGGCTGGCAGAAGTCTGCCTGGCAGGAAGCTTGCAGGAAGGCTAGCAGGCACCAAGGCTGGCAGGAAGGCTGGCAGGAAGGCAGGCTGGCAGCAAGGCTTGGAAGGGAGGTTGGAAGGCAGGCTGGCAGGGGGCTGGAAGGCAGGGTGCAAGCAAGGCTGGAAGGGAGCCTGGAAGGCAAGGTGCAAGCAAGGCTGGCAGGGAGGCTGGAAGGCAGGCTGCAAGCAAGGCTGGAAGGGAGGCTGCCCCAAGGAGGCTGCGGAGGGAGGACGCAGTCGTGGAAGGAGGCTGGAAGCAGGCTGCCAGCAAGGCTGGAAGGGAGGCTGCCCAGGAGGCTGGAGTCAGGCTGGGAGGCAGGCTGGCAGCAAGGCTGGAAGGCAGACATGCAGGCAAGAAGTCGACGTATCAAGCAGCAGGTCTCCTCCTCGAAAAGCTGGCCACCTGCCGACCTGCTTCCGCTTATTAATCTCGCGGGGCCTTGCGCAATGCATCCCCTCGCATGAGCAATTAACGCGAGATATCCGTTCTGCTTCCGCTGTGCATCCTCTAGGCTTCCTGCTGTGTATCCTCTTCATCCGCTGTTGTATCCGTTCTGCATCCGTTCGTTCCGTTGTGCGTCCGCTTCGCTGAGACCCCCCAGGAAGCCCTGGGGTTGCGCGCCATCCACTCCCACCGTTGGGCTTCCGTTCCGCATCCGCGTTGCATCCACCTGCGTCCGCCCCATCCGTTCCTTTCCATGTTATCCAAATTATGCAAATTTTTGCCTCTTCTGAGAGCGGAATAACAACGGATGGAACATTTTGCTCGTCCGTTGTGTCCTTCTTGCATCCGTTGTGCAGTGTGACAGGGCCTTAAGTAGAGGATGAGCACCTTATCACTTTCATTTCATGAGCTTTCCAAAACCTTGAACCATCATTAAACTGGTGGCTATTGCTTTGGGATGCCCAACAGATTGCCATGTACCATTTTTAAAGAGGAGAACGATCTGCATATTCTTCAAATGATCCTATTTTGGGTGTGTAGTATGAAGATCTAGCTCTCTGGAGAGAAGTATTTACAGGTAGTCCTCGGCTTATGATGACGATTGGCCCCAAAAATTCTGCTGTTAAGTGAGACATTTGTTAAGTGAATTTTCCCCCATTTTATGACCTTTCTTGCTACAGTTGTTAAGTGAATCATTACAGTTGATAACATAGCAGCATGATTGATAAGTGAATCTGGCTTCCCCATTGATTTTGCTTGTCCAAAGGTTGCAAAAGGTGGTCACATGATTCTGGGCCCCAGCAACGGTCATAATGACCCAGATTTGAAGTTCTCATGGCCACCCCTCCCCCCCAGGATCACATGATTGCATCTTGGGTGCTTGGCTACTGGCCTACATTTATGGCCATTTGCAGCATCCTACAGTTACATGACCATGATTTACATTTGTGGGGGGGCAGAAACTACCATTTAATTCCAGTTTCCTGAAAAATAGCCATAGCAATAGCATATAGACTTATATACCGCTTTACAGTGCTTTACAGCCCTCTCTAAGCAATTTTAGAGTCAGCAAATTGCCCCCAACAATCTGGGTCCTCATTTTACCGACCTCAGAAGGACAGAAGGCTGAGTCAACCTTGAGCCTGCTGGGATTTGAACTGCCAAATTGTAGGCAGCTGGCAGTCAGCAGAAGTAGCCTGCAATACTGCACTCTAACCACTGTGCCACTGAGGCACCGAAAAAACACTCACTGCAATGAGCTCACTTAATGACCACAGCAAGTGCTTAATGACTGCAAGTGTTTGCTTACCAACTTAAGCAAATATGTTTAATTATCATAATGATTTGCTTAATGCTTGCTACAAAAGCATTCCTAAAATCCAATTGGTCACGTAATGAGTTGATTAACGACAACACAATTTATGACCATAATTTGTATCTTGATTAGGGTTATACATCAAGGACAGCCTGTAAAGTTTAATTTGGGCATGATCCTAATCCAGAAATTCGGTTACAACGGATTAGCTCTTGAACCTGGTTTCAATGAATGTGGTTTAGGCCCACTCAAAACTGATTCATCAGGGAGGCAAAATGAACTGTTGTGAAACAATAATCTACTAATGTACAGTTACATCATTTGTTTCTGTCATTGGCTCAGAGAAGTTACAATTAGCCTGAATATCAGGGAGAGGAACTCCACCTTTATACATAAGTTTAAATATAAACAAATAGCCTGAAAACACCCTTCTAATACTTCCGTAGACTAGTTGATACATAGCAATATCTGCTCAACTGAAGACTGAGTTAATTTCATTAACTAGCCTCATTAAGCCTCATTAAGCCTAGAGGTTCTTTAAAAAGGTGGCATAATTTGAATATTTACATGCTTGTGATTAGAGATAAAAGACAATGTTCTTCATGTCTGTACACACCACAACACTGCTTAATTTATACCTTACATGCAGTCTAGTTGGACAACTCATTGTCTCTATTGTAATCTTCCAAACTGGTATCTTTCAGATGAATTTGGCTTACAAACATGTGCAAGGCAGCCTGTAAGTTAGAATTTTAAATGGGCTTTTAGGATATATATGCTTGTAATACTTGCTTACTCGGGGGGATAAGTGCCATTGAGGTACTTCTGAGTAAACACATATTTATGTTTTTTCTTGAAGATGTTTTGCTTTTCATCCAAGAAGCTTCATTGATTCTGGCAGAATGATGGGTAGTGGAGGAGGAAGGATTAGTTTTGACATGATAGGGGTGGTGGAAGGATCATATTTCTTTGTAGTCATTTGGTCCTTAACACTTATGATCCTTCCATCCCCCCACTATCCTGCAAGAACTGATGAAGCTTATTGGATGAGAAGTGAAACTTGTCTTCAAGAAAAACCAAAGAAAGTCCAGTTGCCTTTTAAAAAACACATTTGAGACAATCATAAGCTAGATGATTGAAAATCTCCATAGACACATCTCTGTGTGATAGAAATGTGCCTTCTCACTGGACATGGAAGGAGTGGCATAACAGCATTTTTTTTGTGCAATTTATTTTTTTATGCTAATAAAAAAGACCAATTTCTATTTGCCTTGGGATATTACTAATTAAATTCCAAACTAAGCCATTAATTTTCTTAAGGATAAGGAGAAAAGTTGAGGTTTGTGAATTAAATGCTTTCAAACACTCCCTTTGTTTCAATGATAGATATTACCAAGTTTAATAAGGGCATATTCAAATGATATATGTTCAAACATGTGAACTCAATCAGCACCACTAAATACTTGCCAAATGGAAGCTAGTTTTAATTTGTTATTTTAGTGCCATGTTGACCATTCAAAGTTTTGGGCTGCCATTCTGCCTGAGAATTGGGGGATTTAAAATCCAGCATATTTGGAGGCAGTAGATTTGAGAATCTACTCTAAGGGCCAAGCTTATTATAGCATATAAGGTTGACGGATCATGGTCTTTAGACTTTTGAACAGAGACAGAAGATAGTAGAAGATGTGCAAGTTGATCTTTTCCAGTATGATGCAGTTACACAATCGTTTAAAAAAAACAATATTTTATTGCCACCTAGACTAGATTGGAAATGAAAAAAGCTGAAAAAAACTGAATTTTTATGGGTTAAGAATTTTTAAGTAGCAGTTTATTCTTTTTTCTCAATTCTATAATGTATTTTTGTTTTTTGCTCTGGTTCTACGGTAGTTACTGGACCATTGATTCCTAGCAAGAAACAATAAATATATTTAAGAACTACGAAGTTATGTCCTACTTTAATATATATTTGGAATGGATATATATTTGTTTCTCATCAAATATAAGCAGCATTTTTTAAAATAAAGAACATAACTTTTTAATGAAGAAAGGTAAAATTGCCAAGATTGGCTGATTGGTCTAAATCCCATTTGCCTAAATTTCCATGTAGATATCTTGCAATGTGAAAAAGAATTGATAGAAATATTGATACCTGCAAAGTTAATTTATAAAATCATTCCTGCCCCTCCTTCACAAAAAACTTGGAAACCTTTTCTCCTCCGAAGAAGACCTCAAAGGATCAATGCTATGAGTAACACCCTTCAACAAGGGTAGATATTCACAAGGAGTATTATCAAAAATGAAGATGTAAAATCAATATTATCCATTTGCATGTATGTTCTCTAGTGGATAAGTCCAATGCAGATTCCAAGAACATTCCTGTGACCTGTAGACTTCAACTCCCAGAATTCCTTAGCCAGCCAAATATATTTCCCAAATTCCAAGCAGCATAGCTGAATTCTCAGAAGTGTAGCTTTAACATATTTGGAAGATGCTACACTGGAAAAGGAAGAACAATACTTCCGTAACACTCAGAAAAACTATGTGGACATCACATTCTACAAGAAAGACTATGAAGAGCCAACATATGTATGAAAACAAATAAAAATAACTAATGTTTAATTTGGGGTAACTCATGATATTCTGTACATGAGATTTAGGATAAGATGACATGCAACTAAATAAGAATCACTGATCTAAGGCAAAGTAATCCCATTCCAGCGACTAACAACCCAACTGAACTCTTTGGAGTTCAGGATCACTCTTTGTTATCGAAGCAAGCTATAGAGCAAAGTCCCCTACAGAAAGAATTTGAGAGTTTAGGAGGAATTTTAAAAATGAAACGAAGTCCAGAAGCAAAGCAGTTCAGACAACAGCTTCATTTTGCCTTGTTAGGAGCCAATACTAAGTTTATTTATATATTTATTTATAAGGTATATAAATAGTTTTATTCAAACTCTACTTGATATAGAAAATTAACTTTATACACCCTTCAAATGAAGATGATGCCTTTAATATGGAAATGAACAGTAACAGACAAAATATTCTGAAAATTAACATCACAAAACTCAGGCTCAAATCTTTCAATTTGCAAGTATATAGATAGTGCTCGACTTATTGAGCCCAAAATTTCTGTTGCTAAGTGAGATATTTGTTCAGTGAGTTTTGCTCAATTTTACCTTTCTTGCTGCAGTTGTTAAGTGAATCACTGCAGTTGTTAAGCTATTGACACAGTTGTAAAGTGAATCTGGCTTCTCCATTGCCTTTGCTTATCGGAAGGTCGCAAATAGTGATCACACGACCCTGGGACACCGCAACTGTCATAAATATGAGCCAGTTGCCAAGTGTGTGAGTTTTGTTCATGTGACCATAGAGATGCCACAATGGTTATGTGGAAAATGATCATAAGTCACTTTTTTTCAGTGCCATTGTAACTTTGAACACTCAGTAAATGAACTGTTGTGAGTTGAGGACTACTTGTACTCAATTTGTCTGTATAATCTATATTACAAATGCTAATAGTCAAAAACAAATGAACATATTGTAGCAGAAGAAGATCAAATACATGTTGGAGTTTCCTTATAGGAGGGGTATCAGACTCACATCATCACGATGGCATCACATGATGTATCGGGACTTTTTTCTACTTCGCTAAACTGGACGTGAGCATGGCCAGGGTGTGATGCATCCGGCCCCTAGGCTGGGAGTTTGACAGACTTATAGGTTTAGTTTGAAAAGAAATCAATGACATACAATGAAACTAACTCTCAAGGAGTTGGACACAGGAAGCCTGTGATTTTCATCAGATACTTGAACTCCTGATATAAACTGAAATTGACAAGATTTGTTTTCATGTGGCACTATCCCAACTGAGTCTCCTGATAAAAAAGAGAATTACATGAAAAGCTTTACTTACCTATTAGGCTTTCTATGATGCAATTTTAGTAAAACAGTTTTATTATTCCATTCAGGTGACCCAAATTTGACTTTTGATGCTAATATGTAGGATGTTTTGTAATGCTTATATATGCATACAGCTGGCTCATAATGAGATGAATTGCTGGGAGATAGTGATGCTTACAATTTCTCTAGTGAAAGGAGCATCAGAACAGCCCTTTCCTTGGGAACAAAGCTTAAGGCACTGTCACAAAGGAAAATGAAAATACTTCCTTTCAATGTTTGAAGGCCAGTCATGTACAGTATTATAAATCAGTAGTAAAAGGCCATTTAATACACAATCCTATTCTTTTTTTAACCAGAAGAAAACCCAAATGTAGTCAGCTGGGTTTACTTCAAATAAATTTATCAAAGCACTCTGTTGAAATATCCAAGATGTACCAAAAAAAAAAAAAAAAAACCACAACCCATTGGAAATGATCCAGGATGTAGTCAGTGCCTTCCCTTTTATCCTGTGCGCTTAAGAGAAAGAAAACAGCCCAAACATTTAAAAAAAAAGTCTAAGAAAAACAGATGTAACTTCATACAAATCAACCAGGAATCTACAAGAGTTGTGGACAGGAAATAGTTTGAATTCAAGTTTTGGAACTACTGTAGAAAAAATTGAGCACCTCGGAATATGTTCCTCAGAGTACCTGCTCCTGTCCTCACTTCTCTGACGCTCTTTTGTTTTACTCTCAGCAACACTATAAATTTGCCAAGCAGCCGAAATCTGCCTGTACTGCCTCAGGACTAACCGGGTTCTTTTCTAACTCAACCATTTTATCTTTCTTGTAAAGGAAAATATCTGCTGCCTGAGAAATCTGGGAACTAAATGTACACCCAAGTTAGACTGGAGTGAAGCAATCTACAGCTGTAAAAAAAAGCACCTGGGGCTCAGGAACAGAAATCAGATGAACCAATGGTCCAATGCTCAGGAAGAAGGAGGAGGGTGAGATCCAAATAGCTGTTACCCCTATCCTAAAAGGAGCATCAAGATTTCGATAACATCTCTTGCCCATCTCTTGCTCTTTGTGAAAAGCGCCTTCTTCCAATGTGTTGCTGCCTTCCAGATGGGTAGGATTAAGCTTCCTACATTTCGGGAAAAGCAACAGGTTTGCAAAGAATCTGGTTTGGTGCAGAACTGCAAAAGCGACCCGCCAAGAGAGGATCTCCTACCTCAGCCTTTCTTTTTCGGCTTTTTTGAGCTGCGAGTCCCGCTCCAACACTTTGAGGATCTGCCGGGCTTCCTCGCCATTTAAGAAACTCAGATCTATTCCGCGGGATGACCGACTCATGCTGGATTTGGCGCCCTGGAGATCAGCCGGGGCTGTTCACCTTTGACTCTCGCGCTGCGTCACCAGCATCGCCTGGCGCGCCTTGCCCGGAAAGCGCAGCTTCGGACCCGACAAGTGAAATAAGGAGACTGCGGGACCACCAGACTTCGCTCGTCGCGAATCGGGATAGGGAGAACGAAAGCAGGTAGTCAACGCACTCAGCCCCTCCCAGAGAGAGAGAGACCTGAGCGATTGACAGCTCACTTGACTAATCCCTGCGATTGCCGCTTGAATCCGAAAGCCGGAACGCGCCAATCGCTGACTCGAGGAGAGGCGGGATCTCCCTTTCTCAAGGTGTCTCAGAGTCGCCGCTTTTCTCCTTCTCAAATCTTGGCTTTTAAAAGGCCTCGGGACAGAAATGTTTGCTTTGTTTCCGGCCGACGCATTTGTAAAAAGCTATGACAGATAAATATACTGGAAAAAGAGGCCAAAGGTGTGAATGTCACCTTCAGACCAGTGGCACAAGTTTTAGAGGCGCTGTTATTTCTAACATTCAAAGAGACTTGGGCAAAAGTCAAGTAGCTATGGTAGAAACTAAGCCATAATATCCTGAATTTGTATTTTGGCATATGAATGTGTGAACTCGATTAGCATAATCATCCCAACCTAGGTACATCAAGTCTCAAAACTCTTTTGAGTACAGGTAGTCCCTGACCTACAACAGTTCATTTAGGGACTGCCCAAAATTACAAGGGCACCAAAAAAGTGACTTATGACCATTTTTCACACTTATGACCATTTCAGCATCCCCTCTGGTCAGGTGATCAAAATTCCGACTCTTGACAAACAACTCATTTATGCCAGTTACAGTATCCTGGGGTCCTATGATTACCTTCTGCAACCTTCTGACGAGCAAAATCAATGGGGAAGCAAGATTCATTTAATAACCTTGTTACTAACTTAACATCTGCAGTGATTCACTTACTGACTGTGGCAAGAAAAGTTGTAAAATGGAGTAAAACTCATTTAACAAATGTCTCACTTCGCAACATAAATTTTGCCCTCAATTATCATAATTTAGGACTACCTAATAACCATGAGAAGGGTGTGTGTGTGTGTGTGTGTGTGTGCGTGTGAATTCTGTGAGTTGAGAACTACACATGCAATAGACAAATTAGGAAGAGTTAGTTTAATCTGTGTGAATCCAGCCATTCCTGATTTATTAAAAAAAAAATCAGCAAACTATCATTTGGCTTTAGCCCACCACTGAAGAAGATGGATAAAGAGAAGTGTGAGGACCAGTTCATGTAGTGATTGGTGAGGCAGAGGTATACATGCAAAGGTGTATCTAGAGTTGAATCTCGAAACCAAAAATGGCCAAAACTGCAGCTAAAGATTAGAAAGTAATAAAGGTGTGGAAAGGAAACTTCACAGAGACAGTAGTGTCACAAAAAACAGGAAAAGCCCAAAGGAAACATCAGGTCAGCCAGAAAACAAACTTCCATATGAAAAGGAATCAAATAAAAAACATTAAAGAATCCCTATAGACAAAAGCCTAAGTAATTAAGAAAACTAGACAAATAGGAAAAGGAAACAAAAGATAATTTAGAAAACCCTTACAAACACAGGACATACCAAATAAGCAAAACAAACAGACAAAAGGCACAAAATATAAATTACAAAAGGGACAGTCAGGAGATTGCCACAGAACAAATATGAAAAACTATCTTAAAGCTAAAAGAGATTACAGAAAACCAATAATACAATCTGGCCACCCCATGGAGTTTGCTTTCCACACCCTGCAGACTTTGCCCTCTGATGGAAATAAAGACAAACTCAAACAGGATTTGAAACATTAGGCACAAATACAAACACTCACACAAAATCAACTTCCAAAGGGAGAAAAGGGTATAAAAAACCAGGGGCTTACCATAAAAAGCTAGCTAGCCCAGGAACGCAGACTTCTCGCTGTTCTCCATCTTCCTGAAAAATAAAAAGATCCAGCTTTCAAGCAGTTGTTCGTATCTTTGTGCCAGAGCTCTCCCAGCGAGAAAATCGAATCCTCGAAAGAAAGGCATTTTGACACCTTTCAACAAAGACAAAGGTCAAAAGTTATGGTAGCAATCATCAGAGGGTGAAGACTAGAAAGTTACCACTGTTCATTTTGATATTGTGACTTTAAAAATACTTTAGATTTGCTTGTAAAATGTTTCTAAAAGCAAAAGTATTTTTCAAACTTGGCTATTTTAACATGTGTGGACTTCAACTCTCAGAATTCCTCAGCAAGTTAACATTTATTATGCCCCAGAAAAAGATGCAGAGGCGGGGTTTTTTTGGTCTGTTTCTTCCAAGCTGTGGCTGATTAGGAAAAAAAATATCATATTCATGCTTTAAAGTTTATTCTACAGTTTATTCCCTTTTTTAAAAGTATTTTTTTCAACTTTAATGATCACTACAGCTAAGATACATTTTCCAGACATAAAAATTACGACAGACTTTTACAGAACACAAGGTAACTCACAGACTTCAAATTTTTATGTTTAAATTTTAAGAGTCTATAGGTTGGTTTCTATCAAATGTAATACCTTTTTAAATCACATAAAGCTAGCCTCAATATCTGGATGAAAAATTTGTGGGGATAATTAGCATCACACATAGTTTAATTTTACTAAAGCAGGTGCTAAGATATATAATATTATTGAATGAGCCATCTAGTTTTATTCTTAGGCTTTCATGTTTGATATAGTGCTGTAAATGGAGAGTTTTATACTCTAGTAAAAGTTGAAAAAATGGCAATGATGCAAAAAAAAAAATCCCTAGTTGAAATACTTAAAAAAAATAATGGAAAAATTGTTCATAAGAAAAGCAAAAACAATGTGATAACCTCACATCAATTATCCTAGAGGTGCTGAAGAACTGTAGAATACAGTCTGTTCCTGTTTGAATTAATTGCTCTGGGAGATAACTGTGATAATTACAAAATAATGTGCAAGACAAGTTTAATTAAATCAATTAATTAAATTTCAGGAAAAGTTACACTATGGAACAAATGCAAATACATAGTACTCCTTGGTTCTATACTAAAAATAGAAAAGATAAGAAAGCCCTTACGGAGTGTCCAAATACCTCCCTAACAACTACTGCCCTGTTTTAGCTGTTTTAAAGTTTTTTTTATAAGTGTCAATAAATTGAAAGTTGATAATTTAAGTAAAGTTTAACAATAAACTTTACATGCCCCCCAACTTCCAGAGACTCTGGGCAGTTTCAATCCCTTGCTTTAGTATTTGTATTATTTAACCACAATAATACATCACTTATTCACAGATGCTTCTGTAGCAGGAGAATGAAACTCAAGCCCCCAGAGCCAGAGCTGGCCCGGGGGGGGGGGGGATTAGATCTGGCCTGCAGGGCCACCTTGGAAACAGTGAAGGGCTGGCCCACAGTACCTCTGCCAGTGTAAAGGGAGTTCGGGAGCCCATTTTCATTGGCAGAGTACTCAGGCTACCATAAGCAACCCCAACATGAGTGACATCGAGCTAGCCATGCCCACCTGGCCATACTCACCTCACCCCCCCGCCAAGGTCAAACGCAACCCTGATGTAGCCCTCAATGAAATCAAGTTTGATTTCACAGCTGCTGTATGGATATAAGCTTACAAATATTTTACTATATGGCATTCAGTGTACTTTTCTTGTTTGCGGTGTTAGAGAAAACTGTACATATGTATAGGCACATTTGCTGCCATTAATGAGAATAAATCTTGAAGGTCTCAAGTAAAATTGTGTGGAATTTTATAGTAAGTGTATTGACTTCTTTGATCCATGTGATCCTTGCGTTGTGTAAGAGAGCTCCCATGATAAAATTAATATGAAGAGCAATGTAGAAAAATAGAATCCACACTGAAAGACTAAGATGATAACATGGAAAAATGAGGACAATTGTGAAAGTTGTTGACAGCAACCAAAAATCTTGAAGCATTTTTGATCCATAAAATGCTGTTCACCTCACTGCAATTCTTATGATATCAAGATACTGTATAGCTATATGCCAATCTTAAATAGCATATGGGTATATTTTGCTTGATATATTTCTGTAGTAAGCAGTTGCTCATGGCCCAGTCTTATAATTTACATGTGCCTTCGAGGTGCTGTAGTACTTAGCAGATGGAATCAGGATTGCAATTATGGAGATTAATTATGCTTTTCATCAACAGTCTAGCTTTCTCATTATAATCCAACTTGTTTTTAACCTTCTAAACTAGTCTGTTTGACTGGGAAGTTGTTTTTCCATTCCCTCTTTTAAAGAAAGCTTCAACATGTAAAGAAAATAAACTACCAGCCTCACCAGCTGCTTTATATGGACTGAGAAGGAAGCACCACAGTACCTCAGGCCAATTTTCTGTTTCACCAGTACCATAACATGAACTATTGTAAGACATTCCGATGATGAATATTCTAACTAAGAAATTGCTGAGTTGTGGGCTAGATATAGTTGGCACTTAAAAAAGCATCAGCTTTCTCATTATTGAAACTTAAATGTATTTTCCTCAGAGATCCATGTTTTTTTTAAGTTCTACAACCTCAGAATGACATTGGCAATTGTCAAACTAAACAAACTAGGAACAGTTCCATTGTTTCAATATAAAATTGCCTTGACTAGATAGAACGAGAGGAAAGCAGGTTTTAAAGAGAATGATGTACTGTTGAAGGGAGGTTAGAACAATTTTCTTCTTCATTTCTGTTTTAAAAATGGAAGCTAACTGCGCCAGTTAGAGCAGGGCTGTTATGAGATGGCTGGGATGGGTGTGGAAAGGGTGAAGAACCATGCATATTATTTTGTGTTCTGTCAGTGGAAAATAAGATACACATATAATAAACAAATAAAGTACAATGTTTTATGAATTTTTTTGCTTGTGGGTAAATTAAAGATGTTTAATCTTTGTTTGATCTTTGCAATGCCATGATCATTTAAATTGCTGTAGGTAAAAATTAATACAAAACTGATCTATACAATACCGTAAAACTAAATAAGAATAAATTGTCAATTGAAGGTGGCACTGGCAAGCAATGTCTCACATAAACAAAATAATCCTTATCTTACAGAAAGTCAGCAATAGGAGATTATGTGTAGCTATGGAGAAGGTCTCCATTTGGGTCCATGTCTTTCTCATCTCAAGATGCTTGGACTATAAACGTTTCTATCAGGGAAGATGGCACAGGATGATCAGAATCCATTTGATGGAGATGTTTCTTAAAGTAATCCAAAGCTGTGTCATATAAATGCATACTTTTAATTCGTCTCAAAAGTATTGATAACCCAGGACAAACAATGACAGAATCAGCATTATGCAGCAAAAGTTCATATCTAGTCATTATGTTTTGGATCAATTGTAGCTTCTGAATGTTTTTTTAATCAAGCAAAAAAAAAAAAGATTCATACAGATTTTCTTCAGTGTATGTGTTTTTAATGGTAAAAATGTATGGTTTGCAGAATCTTGAGAAACTCTGCAGGTCTCCTTTATTTTTGAGTTTATTAATGCAGTCTTTCTGAATGTTTGAATGTTTGTTTGCGTGATGGACTAAGTCTATTAGATAAGCTACTTTCAAAAGATATAAGTCTTTCTTCCTTAGTTTCAGGAGCATATCCTACATCTGAAGACTGGGCACAAATTGTCAAACACAGCTGGATTTTTAAAAAAAAAGCCTCTTTTTTTTTTTTAAAAAGAGAGATTATAGCACTGTCTCCTTCAGGGTTGATGGCACTTCACCCTGTCTCAAACAGGCATTAATTTCTGCCCAAATCCAGTCCAACATGTCCTTCCCATTGCCTGAAGAAGTCAGGTTAGGCAAGAATCCAGCCATAAATGACAATGTTCCTGCTACATAGTTCCCATTCATTCTTTCAAATTCCACACAAAACAGAGGTGGTGGAAGCAGGTTTGACAAATTCTGGAGAACTGGTAGCGAACTTTTTGAGTAGTTCGGAGAACTGGCAAATACTAACTCTGCCTCCCGAGTCCCAGTTGATCGGCTGGGTCTTCTTTTGTTGCTCTGCACAGGAAAGCGGAGCTGGAAAGCAGGTTAGCGGGGTGGGGAGGGAATGGGAATTTGCAGTATCCTTCCCCTGCCACGCCCACAAGCCACACCACACCCACCAAGCCACACCCCACAGAACCAGTAGTAAAAAAAATTTGAATCCCACCACTGACACAAAGACTCTCAAATAACACTGCAAGAAACTCTGTTTACTCCTTGTTAAACTCTGTTCAACTGGCATTCCGCACTAAATGAAGCATCAGTAACTTCATCTGTAAAGGGTCTCACAACCATGTCCCAGAAATCTGCCTATTTTTCAGTCAGTGCAATTAAGTGAGATTCCACCAATCTGTTAAGAACATAGAAGGACACACATTTCACTGCTGCTACCACTACAGAACAGGTGCAAATATGAGCATATACCTTTGTTTTATCATATTCCTATTCATAAAATTATAAAATAATTAAAGATTAAGGATGATGCTCAGATTGGAATCACTATCCTTAAAAGGATACAGGTGAAAATATTAAGCAGGTTAGTTCAGGTCTCATTTGGAATTTTATATTTTTAGATTAAATTGGTTATTTATTTTAAATTTAATGGATCATTGTGGATTTTATTTGAAGGCTGCTGTGGTTTGTAATGCCTGGAAAAAATGTTGGTATATATTCTGCACTACACAGAAAAACTCCTAATAAAGAGCCATATAGTAATAAAGTCCCATGTGTTAACTAGGACCACATTCCTTTCTTTACACTCATTAAGGATGAGTCAAAGAGAGAAGGAGTCAACAAAGCAGTTTTTTTGTTATTTAAGTGGAGACCAATCTTACTCCAGGCAAAGATGGTGATCTCTCTGCTTATTCAAGGTAGGCAATGGCACAGAAAAAAAGAAGTCAAAGCACATATATCATCATGTGACAATACTTTGTTAGGAAATTAGCATGTACAAATTATGTAACATCTGAAGGTGCTGTGATAAAGCATTGCATTATTGTACATAATTTATGAGCTACCAAATCCCAAATAACTATTGTTATGTTCCACAGCTTTGCCTTTGGTGTTCCTACCCTCAATCTGGAAAAAATAAATAAAAGACAATGCTGAAAGAAACACGGTTTGTGAGGAACGCCCCTTCCTACTAAAGTCAACAGGTGTAGGTTATTGCTAGTGTTTATTTTTTGTTAGCACTCTTTCCATCCAAGTCCCAATGGTCATCAGAAAGAGAAATCAATATAATTTCCATCTCACAACATCGATGGAAAGAGGTCAAGATAATCTGCTTTATCTAGGAATCTATATTTACAATACTGTCTAAAATCTTCTCTAAAAACAAACATTGGATATTTTGACACAGATTTGTCAGATCAATAGAAAGCATTTTAGGAGTGGTTGCACCATCTTTTTCTTTAAGGTAGCTAATATAAAATGTAGATTACCCCTTGAAACAACCAAATGCACACTGGCTGCCCTAAGGGGATAGAGGGAATATTAATTTGGACCACTTCTAATATTTGAAAGCAATCAAAAAGTGTGTGTATATAATTTCTCAATAAGTACTATCAAGGATCAGCTGTTTGTTTTAGAATTTGTCCTTCTTCCTATCCATAAAATCTTGACACATCTTGCTTGAAAAAGAGAGCTGAAATTTTTAGAAACTTTGTGATTGCATGAAATTGACTTTTTTCTCTCTTTAAAAGACTGTACATTCTTTCCTTTTCCTATATTGCACTTCCAAATAAGGTTATTTACCTTCCATTGTCCACCCTAGTTTTTCTAAGTGTCTCAGTATAGCATAATTAGGGAGACACACCTGCTCAATGCATCATAATTGCATCATATGGCTAAAATGAAACATAGTGAAAATAAAAAAGCACAATACGCTGGGTGGAATTCATGCAAAAAATACTGTTAATCCATATGTTTACCTGGAAATCACAGTGTAATCCTGTTTGTGTCTACCCAAACTTGTCCTTTTGGATAAAGTCCAGTGGAATAGAATATTGGAGCATTTTCATTCCAAGAGTGTGTGTGTCAAGATAGTTGATGTACATAAAAAGGAAGAGTTTTGATTGTGTGGTTGCAGGAGTTATTCTAACTTATGATCACAGACACAGACCCAAATATCTCATGTCTGAAATTTGACAGCATGGTTTTATGTTATTGTTGTTGTTTTATTATAAATAAGAAATTTTGACCAATGCACTCATCAGATAAAGATACAGTTAGTCCTTGACTTACAACCACAATTGAGCCTAAAATTTTTGTTGCTAAGTGAAACATTTGTTAAGTGAATTTTTATGAATGTTCATGCCACAGTTAAGTGAATTGCTGCAGCTGTTACAGGGGTGGAATGCTGCCAGTTTGGCCCAGTTCTATAGAACCAGTAGCTCTGAGGAGCAGCAGACATCAAACTGGTTCAGTGCAACAACTTTTTGGTCGTTTGTTTGGCTCTTCTGCCTACTTTGGCTGTCCTTTGACTTTGGCTGTCCTTTATTTCCTGCCTTTTCAACCTCAGCTGCTTTGTCCTGGTGACACAGCTGATGTTTTTTAGCAAATGTTGTACATGTACACGCAGCGCAAAATGCAACTCTCACCGAACTGGTAGTAACACCAATTGAATCCCACCCCTGAGCTGTTAAGTTAGTAACACGGTTGTTAAGTGAATCTGTCTTCCTCACTGACTTTGCTTGTAAGGCCACAAAAGGTATCCCTTGATTCTGGAACACTGCAATCATCACAAATATGAACCAGGTGCCAACCATCTGAATTTTGATCAAGCATCTATAGGAATACTGCAATGGTTGTAAGTGTGAAAAACATTCATAAGTCACTTTTTTCAGGGCCATCGTAACTTTGAATGATCACTAAACAAACCATTGTAAGTTGAGGATTACCTGTACCTTCATGCTGCTGCCATATTCCCTGCAGCCACTGAAGAAAGAAGATGCATTTTTAAAAAATGTGGCCAGAAAAAATTGAGGATTTGTGTTTTAAGAGTTTGCAATGAAACCAGCCAAGATAAAACAGCAACTTTGCCCTAGTCTCATTATAATGTCAATTTCTCCATTTTTCTCTCAGGCTAGTGTTGGGAAGTATTCCATTACTTATTGGATGCCTAACTCTGCCCTGGGTGTGGCATAACCACACCTATCACTGCATGTCATGCTTCTAGGGACTCAGCTCTTCCTTTTTATTCATCATTCTCTAATTTGAGATAGACACAAATGTTTCCTCTGAACAACATTCACTGCTTTGTTGCCTTTAGCTTGGGAATTAAATATGCCTGACTTTGCGATGGTTTTTTTTCTTTTATTCAGCTGAACCATATGCCAGATGGACTATTGCTAAATGTTTATTATCCTGTTACATATATAAAAACAATGCTTCCATATTTATCTAGAACTTACATTCTTTTCATTACTAACTTTAGAAAAGTATCCCTAAAATTCAGCTTGATTCCTGATGACTACTGTACATTGACATGTCCAAGTTATTTTCCTGGCAACATCACCATCTCCATGTTCATCATCATGTCACGTGATGTTTTTATACTATTTTATTATGTTGTTATAAACTGCCTATAGTTAGGTGAGATAGGCGGGTGCAGAAATTTAATAAACAAATAAAATAATCTTGTGGGGAGATTTTTATTTTACTTTATAGTCTCTGGTCTATTGGTCTAGGATTTTTTTCTTGTATTCTCCTTAGGAATGAAGGCAAATATATGTGCCCCAGGACAATGTTGCAGATAACTGGGACCAGAGTTTAGTTTTCTGAGCTTTCAGACTTGTGCTGGAGCCCATCCTCAGGGAACTACTCTCTATTGGAATGCACACTCTGTTCTGTCCTCACTACACGTTAGTCTGTGTGCAGCTCAACATGCAGCTAAACCCATGCAGCTAAACCTCAACATGCAGCTAAACTCCAATAAAACAGACCGTGTGCATAGATCTGAATGCTTTATTAAAAGAACAGGTTATGGTGAAACTGGGGAAAATAGGGATACATACAATGAGAACCAAATACAAGATAGACAGTATTAAGTTACTGCTGAACATAATAATTAAGAAATACAAGCAATTTAAATCTCCCCAGCGATGCTCTGTGAGTTGGATGTGGATTTGTCCTTGGATGACCATGTGCCACAGATAAAGATGGATCCTTCTTTGTGCTTCTGCCTTCTCCAAATGTTAAAGGAAATGGAATCTGGCTTCCCAGCAGCCACTTGTATTGAGAGTGCGGGCTGATGGGTAATGGGATGGGCAGCTTCAAACAATATACTTGGCATTTGTCCCTCCAGCCACTAGATGGAGCTAGAGAGCAACAACACTATATAAAAGTTATATGCTGGAGCATAACACATTGTGCTCCAGCATAATTCCAAAAGCTCAGAAGACTAAACCTCTGGTCCTGGTGACTGGCTCAGACTGAATCCTGTTCTCCTTAGTTTTTCAGGATCAGCCAAAATTGACTAGTTGCTGTCATCTGGGAATTGTTACAATTCTGGATCTAAACTGAGGGCCCCTTATGTTATCTCCTTGTAAAAAACAGTGTCTTATTTTTCTTAGTCTGGCTTTATTAAAGATATTAACACAATCCTTTTATGTATGAAACTTCAACATTTTGCAACTGTCCTCCTCAAAACAAGCTCCTTTCTCAAAGTTACCACTAACCTAAACCATGAGAGTCAGTTATATCTTAAGTTACCTAGTGTTTATATGTTTTCATCCTACTTTAATGGCCAAGATTTTTTCCAAAATATCCCAGAATTAAAGTTGGGAGGGAAGCCCTGAAATCTCTAGTTGAGATCTCTAGCTCTGCTATCAGATAATTGTGATTCCTGTGGGAATTAACAGTAAAAAGTCTCTTATCCAGTTTATGACCATAGAAATTAGCATGACCACTGTAAAAATAAGCACAGCAAGTTCTTTTAAACAAGATTTCAAAAGATCATGAGCTTTGAGTATGTCATATTTTTGTTTTTACATGATCTCAAAAATGTTTACCTAATTGTCGAACCTAATGGCTACATTAATCTCATTGATCCTCATTGTAGGTTGACCAGAACTGAAATTAAAAAGTAAAGGTTAACAGCTGAGACTGATATATGTAAATTGCTATTACAACCAGGGTTACCACTTCTAGAAATCAGCCACAGTTGTAGGACAATACATGTTTTGTTTCTAGACTGAATCTTAGCAACTTGGAGTTCTCAAACTCTTTCGCCACTTGAAGCCCTTTTCGATTACATTTTTAGTGGTTCAGCAACACAACTGCCATAAATAATATTGATGTTTGCAACTATTTTGAAAGAGAAAATCCATTGAAAATTTAAAAAGAAGTACCCAACCTTTGTCCAAAAGTCCTAACTTTGGTGATAGGCAACCCCAAACAGTTGGCATCATTGCCCTTTCACTGTATCTTGGCTAGGGAATTCTGGGAGTTGAAGTGCACACATTTCAAATTTGCTAAATTTATGTATATAGAGAGTAAGAAAGAAAGACTTGATGCAGATATGTAAGCTCCATTGCCTAAACCAGTGTTCCTCAACCTCAGCAACCTTACAATATATGGATTTCAACGCCCAAAATCTTAAAATTGCTGAAAGTCGAAAAACTCAAAAGGGACTAAAACATTTGTAAAATACAGAGTAGCCAGGTAACATGTGGCAGTGGCTCAGATATCTTCCTAATTCATTGAACTATAAGAAGGAATACAGCACAATTAGATTTGCAAGATTATATTATAGCCTATTAAAATATAGTTATAGATACCCCATGGAATTGATTTCACGGTGTGGTCTACATGATATTCACCCACTGGGAATTCAGCTGAAACTGACTCCTAAAGCCAAGAAATGACTTCATTTTTCCAAAACAGGTTATGACATAATAGTTGCACAATTCCTCGTTACTGATACCAATTACTGTTTCATTCCAAATTTATATTGTGCTTTGTTATTAGCATGTAACAAAGTTGGAAATGCCTGTAGCCACATTTATATTATTTCTTTCCATATTTCATTTTGGTTGTGAACAATAAAGAGCTAAATTCAGCTGATAACATGGGCACATCCATCAAGTTTTCTTGGAATTAATATGGACGTGATTTGACATGAATGTGATGATTTTTTTAAAATTTTTCCATTCTATTTCTGGTGGCCTCCCATTCAAATGTTGTCCAGGTCCAGCCTTTAACTTTTCTGCCTGCAGAGCTTGTAGAAGGTAGCCGTGCTTCAAATTATAAAAAGGTAGTCTTCAACTTAGAACCACAATTGAGACCAGAATATTCATTGCTAAAGGAGTTATGCCTGTCTTTACTGCCATTGTTAAGCAAATCTGTCTCGTCATTAAACGAATCCAGCTTCCTGCATTGACTTTGCTTATGTTGTTTTAAGCTCCGGGCTTGGTGATTTGGTTGCAAATGTTTCGTCCCTATTGGAGGAGACGAATTGGATTATGTGCTTTGGATTATGGAAGTGCTTTGGATTATGCCTGTCTGGGGGAGTACTGGCCTTTAAATACTTTTCTGAGTCCTGGTCTGATTTCAGGTTGCTATATCATAGTCCTTGGTTTTTGTACACGTTGTATTCTGACAATAAAGGTAATAACAACTATGGCTCTGCTTGTTGGAAGTTGCCTGTGAAGGCTGCGTGACCCCAGAACACCACAACCATCATAAATGCATGCCTCTTTGGGGATATTACATTTGGGGATATATTTGGGGATAAAAACTAAGCCTCTTTGGGGATATTACAATGGGGATATTAAGTGTGAGGTTAATATGGGGATATTGTGAGATTCAGTGCTGTTATAACTTCCAATGATTGCTAAACAAATTATTGTTTAAGTCAAGGATTATCTGTATTTTATATTCCCTCTTCAATGAAGCATAAAATAGTGCACCAATGCAGAGCTTCCCAAACCTGGGTAAATTATCCAAATTTGGACAAAAAAGTTCTTCGAATAATCACACACAAACCCATTTCTGAACAGGGACTTTTAAAGTACTTTTAAAGTGTTTTATCTACTTTGATAAAAAGGACTTTTTAATAAAAAAAAGTTTCAGTTGGGCAATGAAGCAAAATTAAGCAAAGTGTTGCAAGACAGCATGTACAATAGGCATATGAAACACAACAACAAGCACAATAATCCGATCCTATATGGCTCTCTGGTGCAACACAATCCCATCGTAAGGACCTGGAAAAAAAGATTATTCTTGATAATATAACAAAGGCCAGGCGCGAAGCCAACGGGACAGCATCCAGCAGCGCTGCCGCCGACTGAACGTTCATCCTCCGGCTCACAGCAGCAACCGAGAGGGATTCCTTCCGCCTCCTCCAAGAGGGAGGAACTTTGCCCGTGATGTCATCTCAATGCGCCGGGCTCTTTTGGCGTCGCTTTCTTTCCTTTGGCAGCGTGTTCCGATCCTCAATCTCACCGAGGAGGGGATGGAAAAGAGACGGAGCGTCGCGTCGGGATCGGGCGCCGACCCGGTGCGCAGCTTCGAGCGCTGGAAGAAGAGGTACGCCAAACGCAAAGACAAGCAGCGGCAACAGCGCAAGCAAAAGAAACCGGAGTGGCAAGTGGAGAGGGAGTCGATCGCCGCCTTGGAAAGGCGCTACTCGGAGGTGAGAAGAGATGCGGGGTAGTAGCCCTCTCGGGGCCGCTTGTCCCAGCCGCAAAATCAGAATTCGGTTGGAAGAAATATCCTGGCTGTGTTCAGTTCCAAGTGGGTAAAAAGACATTGCTTGGAAAGGTATTTTATTGATGAACAGGATGGCTTCCTGGGCAGAAAAAGGGAAGAGATGCTGAAAGTGCCTGGGTTTTATGTTCTCTCTGGGCTTTGAACTTCTCGGGGGCACAGGAAGAGTATCCTGATCGTTTGCTATCAGAAATCATAGCTAGCTTTGTAGGTTGTGTGCTAAGTTTGGTTGAAACTTGGAGGGTGATGCAACGAAGAGTAGTTCAATGGCTCTAAGGGGGCAGACCTTTGTTATGTAGAATAGACAAGCCCAGGCCTTAATGGCCCATTAACAAAGGTGGGGAGTGGGGCTGAGTTTCTGCCTCTCTGAGTTTCTACTTCTCTTTTAGGGAAAATATTCTGCCTTTTTAGTATATCCTAAAANTGCCTCTCTGAGTTTCTACTTCTCTTTTAGGGAAAATATTCTGCCTTTTTAGTATATCCTAAAATATTTCATTTTTCTAGGAGAAGGGTGGGTTTTAACTCCCAACAATCCGATTTGTCCCACTGCTTGTGCCTGGTTGGCAGAGATTGCCTTGTTCTTGGATTGCTTTTGTCTCCCAGATCCATTTTAGAACTAAAAGATTCAGTATTTTTTTAAAAAAAGGGTGTCCTAGAGTAGGGGTCTCCAACCTTGGCAATTTTATGACTTGTGGACTACAAGTAATTCTGGGAGTTGCAGTCCACAAGTCATAAAGTTTATTTATTTATTTATTTGATTTGTCAATTGCTCACAAGATAATAAGGATAAGGATAAACATAGTTATGAATACATGAAATGAATACATATAAGAAAAATAAAAGAAACAATAGGACAGGGACGGTAGGNTAAGGATAAGGATAAACATAGTTATGAATACATGAAATGAATACATATAAGAAAAATAAAAGAAACAATAGGACAGGGACGGTAGGCACTTTGGTGCACTTATGCACGCCCGCTACAGACCTCTTTGGAAAGGGGTGAGGTCAATAATAGAAAGTCTAAGGTTAAAGTTTTTGGGTTTTGGGGAAAAAGTTAGGTAGAGTATTCTAGATATTCACCACTCTTGCTGAAGTCATATTTCCTGCAATCAAGTATGGTGCAGTTTACCTTGAGTTTGTATCTTGTGTGCTCTTGTATTATTATGGTTGAAACTGAAGTATTCATTGACCGGTAGGACATTGTAATGTATGATTTTATATACTACTTAGAGCATACATGGGGTGCCTCTCTCTTATACTGTATATTTCTTACATATTACTATGTGTCAGTAATTTAGATATTCCAGGTTGGGGAAAAGCTTTACGATTGTGTGAGAGAACCACATCACTATTGGTTGTGGAGACAATAAGGAGGAGAGAATTCCCAACTATCCATCCACATAAGGGATTCAACTGAAATAAACTTCACAGGTTGTGGTTGTGGGGGGAAAAAATTGTGTTGGTTGGATTCATCCAATATTCTAAAGCTCAAGATTTTTCTCTGCCTCTTATGTTTGCATGATAGGAAGTAAGAGTTTGCTGGATGCTGTGCTAGCTGTCTCTCACTGGAAACATTTTTCATCACTTATGAAATATTTTCCCACTCAGATTTTGGGAGTCATATCTATTAAACTATTGTTTGATGGATTATGTGTCATCAAGTTGTTTTTGATTCCTAGCGACCACAGATTTTTCTTCATGGTGATCTGTCCCAAATCAATTTTTCCAGGTCTTCCAATGGTGCACTCATCACCATGGTAACTGAGTTCATCCACTTTGCTTTTAGTTTTCCCCTTCTTCTCTTTCCTTTCAACATTAGATTTTTCTCCAGAGAACTAGGTCTTCAAATAATGCTTCTGAAGTAGGACAAATTGTGCCTGGTCATTTGTGCCTTGAATAAGAAGTGTAAGTTGACTTGTTTAATGATCCACTTGTTTATTTTCTTGGCTCTTCATGGTATTCTCAGGAGTTTTTTCTTGTTTACTTTAAAATTCAACTACCCAAGTTGGTGTGGAACTGAAAAAGAAATCTCCTGGTGTCTGAATTTGGCGAAATTACACTAACAGTATGAACCACAAGTACTTCAGGAAAAGTGGAAAAAATATTTGTATGTGTGTGTTTCAAGTCTTTATATTGGATACAGAAAAAGTGATACATTCAGTATATGTAATGTGTCAGAAAGCAAAAATAAAAACATTGCTGAGATATGAGAAAAGACAGACACCCTTATTGCATCTTCTCCTTTCCCATCTGACTTGTTTCTTGATCACTTGAAAAACTCAAAGACTCCAAAACACGGCCTTGTTATTTAATTTATGAAATGACCAATTTTTGCAAGGAAAAAAAAAGGAAATGGCTTTTCCAAAAGGAAGACATTGTTTCCTGAACTTCAAAAGGAGACGTGGATGCCATGCTAAATTATTGATATCATCTTTATTTAAAAGGTAATAATAAAGCCTAAAATTCCAGATAACTTTTAACACTTGCCAAAAGCATCGCTACTTGAATCCTACGGACAAGAGGAACATGATTCCATATTTGTTTAATGCTAATAAATTATTTTTTTCTTCAGACCCTCTCTTTGAAGGCGAAACTTATTTTAAGCACCTTCAAAATTAAATCTGTATCTAACTAGCATTTTGAGGGTTCTGCTGTGTACCAGTGATGAAAGTTTGAATCAGCAGGAAAATGCTTTAAGCTGATAAGCCTATAACAACAAATCTTAATTTATATGTATATTAAATCTGAAGTGGAAATGTTTAGGTAAATATGCTGTGAGGGTATATATTTGTTTTTATTACAGATTCTAAGCATAGCCCACCTGTAATCAGTTTTTGTCTCTGCAGTTAGGCAAACAAGTATTGGACATTAGATTCTTATTTGGGCAAAATAGCTTGAACTATGTGAAGATGGCATTGCTTTCTTGTTCATAAGTACAATCATGCTCTTGCTTTTGGATAGCTGCACTTTGACTGAGTGGGTTGCACCTAATGGGAAAAGGAGAGCTTTAGAAATGGGAGAAAAATTACTGGACCTGTCAGAAGTTCAATTTCGATTTTCCAGGATTACAGTACAGCAACAGCTTCTCTGTTGGCACTGATGCTAAGCAGTGGGTGGGGATGTCCATTCTCCTCTTTCTTACCGACCTTGTTTCCCTTTCTGTAAATAATCAACATGCTTCTGAGTGCTGTTGTCAGAGGGACCCAGCTGGTCCTTGGCATGGAGACTTTGAAATGAGTCCAAGAGTCGCATACGGCCTGAGGACAAGTTCTCAATAGAGGACTTCTTCTCAATAGGGTTAGGCAAGGCTGTTTTTCATTCAGTCATTCTTGTCCAGCCAAGCAAACAAAATCCAAAGTCAAAATCCAAAGGATCAGTGGGTGTGATGGCCAGTTCACACTGCTTTTTGAATATGCTCCAGTTGTCTTTGGCCATCAGTTCTTATCTCTCTTTCCAAGCCATGTGGAAAGTCAGTGATTTTCTATCTCTGCTTGTTGACATTTCTCTTTTTTTCTTTTTCTTTCTGCTGGTCTGACCAGATCAATAAGGGAGAATATTTGTAGCTCAGAGTTGAAGTGAGGGGTCCTTGGTGTTTTCTATGCTTTATTGTTTTCCTGAAGATGTTTCATTACCCCAACTAGGTAACTTCATCAGTGCATCACCTTCAAGTCTTCTTTTCATTAAGGTGCTGGTGAAGCAAGGATTAACCAAACATCTCCTGAGATGCTCACTGCCTTTTTTAAAAATAAAATCATTGTTGGAATATAGCCTGGTTATTTGTTTGTTAGATTTATTTCCTGCTTTTAATTCAGGAGTCCAGTGGACCTCACATAGACTTCCTTCTACTTTCCCCTGATGGATCTCAAGCATGGTTTTCTGCTTGTTTTTGGCTGCCATAGAAACAAGGAGGGGGGCATGGTCATTTGGGTTGGGGAAGCAAGCTGGTGTATAGTAGTCCCATGAGAATTGGAAGGGAGGTTTGCATTCACGGATTATGCTGAATTGAGTTGTTTATACTCCATTGAGGCCAATTGTCTTGAGACTGCAGATGCAAGAAATACCTGTAGAGAAGCTTTCCCATAACATCATTCTGGATATTGATTGACTTAGTGCTGGACCCTGTGGGGAGGGATTTGGAGTGACTTTCAGTGTGTAACTTTTGCATGCTTTGATTCAGATCTTGCCTTGCTTTCGCTGCTTTCACTGCTATCATTTCAAATTTAGTAAAAGTACCTCTTCTCTAATCCAATGAAGTTTTCTTTCTTGAGTTTTGAATGAAGGCAGACCTAACCGCTCTGTAAGGTAGGCTGGACTGAAGATGGAATGGTCCAGAATCATCCACTGAGCTCTTACAGCAAAAGGTAGACTAGAATCTGAGCTTTTGCAGTGCCAGCCAGCATCTTAAATGCACCACCATGTTGAGGGAAATGTATGGCAAATAGAAATAATAGGAGCTTGCTGTTTGGACTAAAATTGTGATTTAAAAAATAAATACATATTATGTTCTTGGTTTTTCTAGTTGCCTCAGAGTCCTAGTGGAAATAAAAGATTCTACTAATTCCTCTATTTACAGATAGTCCTTGAGTTATGACCACAAATGAGCCCCATTTTAGGACCTTTCTTGCAATATTTGTTAAGTGAATCACTGCAGTTGTTAAGTTAGGAACACAGTTGTTAAGTGAATCTGGTTTCCCCATTGATTTTGCTTGTCAGAAGGTTGCAGAAGGTGATAAACAGTCAACAAATGGTCAAAATTGGGGGCGTCCTATCAAATTCTGTGCCTGTCAACAGTGGTGTCCCCCAAGGCAGTGTTCTAGGACTAACTCTCTTCGTACTCTACATAAATGACCTCTGTGATCATATTAAGAGCAACTGCGTTCTCTTCACTGATGATGTAAAGCTATTCAACACCACAGACAATACTGCTACCCTTCAAAAAGACCTTGACTATGTTTCTTCCCCAAGCTCCAAAAACTTTTACCTGAGACTATGTACTATTGACCTCACCCCTTTCCTAAAAGGGCTGTAGGGGGCATACATAAGCGCACCAACGTACCTACTGTCCCTGTCTTATTGTTTCTTTTATTTTTCTTATATGTATCCATGTATTCATAACTATGTTTTTACTTATACCTATTATCTTGTAAGCAATTGACAAAAATAAATAAATAAATTAATTAAATAGCCCTACTTGACAAAGGGTGGAGGCTGATGGAGCTGACCTTGCTTGTGTTTTCACCTCTTCCTTTTTTCTAATGTTTTCCTAGAAGAGAGGGGAATCACAACTTCCAGCACAATTATCCTTCTCATCTTTCCTGTTACTATTCGTATGATTTGTCACTTTGTTGTTTATATGTACACTGAGAGCTTATGCCCTGGAGACAAATTCTTTGCATGTCCAATCACACTTGGCCAATAAAAAATACATCTTCAGCCATTTTTTGTTCTTTGCTGGAGTAGGAAATAATTAATGGTATACAAGAGTTACAATCAGCTGCCTGACTTTATACATATTTTTCTAAAAATAATAATTTTTTTTCTATGTAATAGACCTCATTTATTAACAGGATCATCAGGTTTGAGGAAATCTCAGATATATTTCCAAGCAATTTGGAATGCTGAAATGTGTTTACACAGCATTATCTTAATTCCTTGGCAAAAAAAATCTTTATAGGCTTTATACAGTTTGAAAATTAATAGATTAAATAAAACAGCCTTGCCAGTCCTAGGGTGGCAGCATTGGGACAACTTAGGATTCTTTGTCTCCATCTGTCTAGCAGCCGACACAATAAACTCTCCGAAAAGTACATAGAACAAGACTAAATTGTGGGAGAGAAGAAGTCACGCAAAGAAGATGATGTTTGCAAATGGGATAGATCAGTTGTAGATCAGTTACAGATCCTATAAGTTAAAAAAACACCTGAAAAATTCTGTCAGGGGTCATTCTTGGAGAAACAATTCTGAAGCTCCTCAAAACATTGCTGACTTCTTATTTTACTTCCCATTCATGTGATCCAGACCACTACATTCAAGCACAAATGCTACATGAGGGAAAAACTAGGGGGAGAAAATATACACAGAGAATAACAGAATAATAGAATAACAGAGTTGGAAGGGACCCTGGAGGTCTTCTAGTCCAACCCCCTGCTCAAGCAGGAGACCTTATATCATATATATATTATATCATTTCAGACAACTGGCTGACCAGTCTCTTCTTAAAAGCCTCCAGTGATGGAGCACCCACAACTTCTGAAGGCAAGCAGCTCCGCTGGTTAATTGTTCTCACTGTTAGGAAATTTATCCTTAGTTCCAGGTTGGTTCTCTCCTTGATTAGTTTCCATCCATGGCTTCTTGTCTTGCCATCTGGTGTTTTGGGAAATAGGCCTCTTCTTTTTGGCAGCCTCTCAAATATTGGACCACTGGTGTCACGTCACTCTTAATTCTTCTTTTCAGTAGACAAGATACACCCAATTCCTGCAATAGTTCTTTGTGTGTTTTAGCCTCCAGGCCCCTGCATTCTTTCCAGAGTCTCAACATCTTTTTTTACATTGTGGTGACAAAAACTGAATACACACACAAACAGCACATGACTTCTTTACACAGAAAAATATAAATGTCTGCTATTACTGGGGCTGATAATAGGCTTGTAAAAAATGCCATAAGCCACGTTCCACCCCACCCCACCCGCTTCTCCAACTTTCCCCAACTTTACACAACAGCTACCTTGAATTCCCACTACTGCAGAATCAGTATTTGCCTTAAAGTTGAAATGTTTGCTTGATGCCTCTGTCTTTTGATTTGGTTTTTATTCAGTTTGCTTGAGTAGTATTAGTATTGAAAGAAGAAACTCCATGATTGTCTTTGGGATTTTATAAGAGATAAATAGGACAGAGAGAAAAATACATAACAGCCTGTCTGCAATGGAACAAAGGCATTTACTTAAGTCAGGGTCAGAAATGCTAATAAATCACAGCAATGTGTTGGAGGAGGTCCTGAGATGTACAAGTCCCTACAGAAGGACAAGATGATGTATTAACTTTAGAGCCAAAAAGCATACTTCCTTTCTCTTTCTTTAATAATTGCAACAAGCATTTGCAACTGCAACCTGTGCCTTTTATTTTTATTTTATTTTTTCATCAAATGTGTTTTTAGCCGACGTTAGAGAATGCAGTCTTCCCAAGAGTTAGTTCTTAAAATAAATAATCTCCACATCATAAACATTTTGCTTTTGTTAATTTAATAAAAGTGCTTATTAAAAGAAATTAAAATATAAAAAACAATTGAAAATTTATAATAACCAAATAGAATATATAATTTAAAAAGTAGTCTAATTTCAAACAACCACTTGGTTTAATGTTTGAAAAGGCCAATAAAATATGCTGCTCTTCTTCCTCTTCCTCTTCCTCCTCTTCCTTCTCTTCTCCTCCTCCTTTTCTCCTCCTCATAGGAGTAATTCCACAGGGTGGAGGTTGCCACTGAGAAAACCTCTCTACCTCCTTAAAGTCTTGTAGATTATGCCATCTAGCAAGAATAGCTTCTATTTAGGAGCAACATTTTTTTGATTTGGGCCATCTTTTCAAAATTATTTACAATGTGGAAGGGCTGCTGAATGCTGTGAGTGAATGTCAGACTTCACCAGGGCGGGGAATAAAATTGGCTCCTTAGAATGGACCTCTATCCTTAAAACCACATCTCTCTCTATTTTCTCTTTCCTCTTCCCTTTGAACATGACACAATCAGGTGCAGCTTCTCTTTGCTCCAACCAGGGAGCCTTAGAAGCATTGGACATCTCCTTTCATTTCTTCATTAGCTGGAGGTGACAGTGTCTCTCTCCATATTCCTCCCTTCTTCCTAGAGATCTCAAAGGCAGGGAGAATTTCCACTTCTTTAGCTGAAGTTGGGGAGATGTCCCACATACAAACTGTCCTACTTCTTGTGATTCTATTTCCCATACCAGAGCTGTGGTGGTGCAGTGGTAAGAATGCAGTATTGCACGCTAACTCTGTTCACATTGCCAGGAGTTCAATTCCTTCGATCCTGACAGGCTCAAGGTTAATTCAGCCTTCCATCCTTCCAAGGTCAGTAAAATGAAGAACCAGGTCAGAGGTGGTATTCAGCAGATTCTGACCAGTTGTGGAGAACCAGTAGCGGAAATTTTGAGTAGAGAACATCAAATACCACCTCTGAGTGGAGATTTTACAGTATCCTTCCCCACGCCCTCCAAGCCGTGCCCACAGAACCGGTAGTAAAAAAAATTGAATCTAACCACTGAACCAGATTGTTGGGAGTAATAGACTGACTCTGTAAATAGCAATAGCAATAGCAATAGCACTTAGATGTATATACCACTTCTTTGTGCTTTACAGCCCTCTCTAAGCATAGAGAGGACTGTAAAGCACAGAGAAACAATATATACATCTAAGTGCTAGTGCTACTGCTGTTCCTGACACCAAACAACAAGTAGGAAGGGTGAAATTCTTCTGTGTCTTCATCATGCTCCTTCAGTACTGGGTGGGGCAGCCTTGAGTTCTGGTTAATTGTGCTTATTGGAAACAAGATAGAAGTTACAATATAAAAACTTCCATTGAGTACTTTAAGAAAGACATTTTTGTCAAGGTAATTTTAGGGCAGCAAATACTCTAATGTTTTCTTCTTCCCAGTCTATGCAGAAGAGTGGATTCTTGCCTCTTTCTTGAAGAAGAGTGTGTTCACTGTTATAGTCACAGTCTACTCTCTTTATCAGTGTGAGAAATAACTCTTACAGTGATGGAGCTCATAGCTGTAGATAACTTGTTTAACTTCCCTGAAGTTAAATAAATACCTCTTAGGGGTATCACCAAATTGGTATACTTCTCTAAGTCCAAGCTATTCTGCTTCAGAAGGGCGATTCCCCGTTGTGCAGTTCCTTCTCTCATTAGGCCAGTTCTAAATCCTACATAGGATCAGTCTGTGGGAAAAACCTTCAGCACAGAGTCATACATAATTCACCCAGAATAAGAAAGGGGAACAATTTGCCAGGATTTATAAGGATATTTGTCAGGTGGCAACAGCCAACAGAGCTTAGACTGGGACTATTATGACAGCCCCTAATAGTGGCAGATACTGTCCTGTTTGCTTTCTAGCTGGTTCATCTGTGTTTAACTGATCCCAGTGGATTGCAGTTTGGTTATTATATTAGAGCAAGGCGTGACAACCTGATCCATAATCAGTGAAACTGCAAGAGAAAGTAGGCACTTCTACAGATAGCCCTCAACTTACAACAGTTTATTCAAAGTTACAGCAGCACTGAAAAAGTGACTTATGACTGTTTTTCACACTTATGACCATTGCATCATCCCCAAGGTCAAGATCAAAATCCAGACACTTGGCAACTGACTGATATTAATGGCGGTTGCTGTGTCCCAGAGTCATATGATCACCTTTTGCGACCTTCTCACAAGCAAAGTCAATGGGGAAGCCAGATTCACTTAATAAACATGTTACTTAACAACTGCAGTGATTCAGTTAACAACTGTGGAAAAAGGTAGTTAAATGGAATAAATTTCACTGAACAAATGTCTCACTTAGCAACAGGAAGTTTGGGCTCAATTATGGTAGTAAATTGAGGACTACCTGTACTATGTTACTGAGAACACACTGATTTTGCTGTCAGGTTTCACCAGGCAATAGAGATCAACTCACCCAAAATGCAACCCTTCTTTCAGTGATGGTAGAAGCGTCACAGATTCGACACAACTAAATAAAAGTTGCTTTGCTGTTATAAAGAAATAAGTCAGTGCTTAATGTAGAAGAAAATATTCAAACAAAACTTTTCCAGCCATATTCAGTCAATTCTAGGTGGTTTCTCCCACCATTTTAAGTCAGTTGATTTCTGGCAATTCTCTTCCTGCCCTTAAGAGTTGGAATCATCTGTTCAGTGTTTATATAACAGTTCTGTTTGGTCTGAGAATCACCCCTTACAATTTGATCTTTACTTTTTGTCTCACGTCATCATTTTCTCACTGAATGAGGGAGAAAAGGGAACTCTTGTTTGTCAGATGCAAGCAACCAGAACCACTCCTGAATAGTTTCAAGTAGAAGCTTTATTGTTTGTCACCTATGTTATAAGAATCTCACCAGACTGACTTCTTATCAGCTGAAGTCCAGTTGCCTCTCAAAAAAGCCCCTTTGGGACAACCATGACCTGGATGGCTGAGAAAGTTCATAGAGATTTTGTGGGAACATGGCTAATGAACACACTCTTGGGGAGAGATCTCTGAAGGATTCATCCCTGGAGTGCTGCTCTCCTGCCCTTTAACTGAAGGGATTGATATCCCATCAGCTTTTATGACCCACCTGGTCAGGGTGTGTCAAAGAACTTCCCCCTCAGGACCTTTCAATACAGCTGTAAGCCGGCAGATTGCTTTTGGAGTTGAATTCCAAAGCTGTCTGCGTGCCAAAAGCTGGTAGGGAAGGGGCTGCAATCTGTTCAGTGGCTGAAGAAGTCGTTGTTGTTTGGAAATTCATGTTTCAAGCCAAAAATGGTCAGATAACGGTTTCTGGGGAGAGGTCAGGCCTATGTTGTTTTCTGTAATGCAAGGACTCTAAGCTTGGCCCATTCTTAACACCTTCCTCCAGTTTAGCTCGGAGACTCCACTATATGATTGGCTACGTTTCAACAATCTTTCAAATAGGTGAGAGAACCTGAGCTTGAATTATTTAAAGTTCTAAAGCCAAAAACAGTAATCTTGATGTGAACCCAGAAGAACACACTGATGATTTGAACAACTGATATAATATTACTTTCCAACTACAGAAGCAACAACAACAACAACAAATAACAATAAACAAAATTCTTCACCAGCTGATGTTTCAAGTAATCAGGAGTGTTTTCAAGTGAACATCCCTGTAGTTTGCATTAGAGGACTAGTACATCAGTGTGTTGGAAGAAATATCCTTCTGGGTTCAGTTCCGAGTGGGGAAAAAGACACTGGAATCATGGAAGTTGCTTGGAAAGAAGGTTTAATGGTGGACAGGTTCACACGGCTTGGAGATCCTGGGTGAAAAGGGCAATCACATGCTTCAGGATGTTGGGTGAAGAAAGAAAAGGGCAGAGATGCTGAGAGTGCCTGAGTTTTATACCTTGGGCCTCACCTTGGTGTTTCCTATTCCTGTGTAAGAAATGTAACCCATTGGCTGTCAGACTCCCAGGGGCGGGGGGGGGGGTGTCTCAGCTAACTTTGTAGGCTTTGTCTTTGTCCCAATAATCTTCCCAGGTGCCATATCGTGAGATAGGTGGAGGGCGAATCCTTTCTTTTGTTATGTAGAATAAACTGTCTCAGGCCTTAATGGCCTATTGACAAAAATGGAGGGCGGGGCTGAGTTTCTGCCTCTCCATGTTTCTACTTCTCTTTTAAGGAAAATATATTGCCCTTTTTGTATATCCTAAAATATTTCATTTTTCTAATTTACAACAAGTCTAATTCAAAATTCACTAGATGAAGGTGCAGCTAATATATTAAGTAAAGTTAAGTTAAATTAAAATAAGAGAAGATAAACATTCGTGGCTATCTATCACCTGTATTTCCTCAGGTACTACTGAATGCTCCAATGCCTATCCAAATCAGCAAATTCTGCCACCGCCTGATCCCCCTGCCCCCTAGATTAAACTTCATTCGTATTCATTGTGTGAGTATGACTCAGAATTCAGTTTACAGTGTTATACAACCTACCTGACAATTTATGGTTTTAAATTTTATCTGAACCAAGTTATTTTACATGAAAACCTTTCACTCAGAAATAATAGCATGTGGGAAAGACTTTGAGGGACAAAGGGAAGAGATGCTGTCTAGAATATGATCAAATAAGAGAAGGAGCTCCCAGTAGCTTAACAGAGAAAGAAACTTAGGAGGTACCCCTGCCTTAGCTGGTCAGACTATGGAAAGTGACTGTGGGAGAATTGTACTTTCAAACTTGTAAGAGTTTGTTACTATAGCCTTACAGTAAAGTAGAATTAGCTCATCTGGTCTGTTTCGTGCCTGATTTACCTGAGAGGGCTGATATCTTGCAAGTCTGAAAGTACAAATCTCCCTCTTGTGACTTTGAACAGCCTGATCAACTAGTGTGGGTCCTAAGTTTCTTTCTCTGATCATTAAGCCACTGTGGACTCCTCCTTCTGTGGTCTGAACCATTCCTAGACCACCAGACCTCCAACCTTTTGGGCACCAGGGATGGGTTCTGAGGGTTTTTCCTCAGACTGGAGGGGCCATGGTTTTACATGCTGCCTGCATCCCGCAGATGGGGCCTTGCTTGTTTACATGGACCAATAGCTTGCATGCCACAGACTGGTGTCAGTCCATGGACCAGAGTTTGGAGATGCTGCAGAGCATCTCTTTTTCATTCTCTCATTTTCATGTTCACAAACTCTTACATCTTACATTGATCATGATGCTTTACCCAAATTAGCTTGTTAACCTAAGAAGTTGTTTGAATTGAGGCTTTCAGAAAGTGCTTTATTACGTGGGTAGATTTTATTGATTTGATTTTGGTTGCTGTCTGAGCCTAAACACTTTTAGTTGATATAAAATCACCTACTCATTATTGTTGATGAGCCTTTTAAAGGATAGTTTGTAGAATCCTTAGTGATCCACTAAAAATAATATAGTGAGTTATCTTTCACACCAAGAAAGAGAATTTTTTTTTTAATAAAGTATGAGGATTAAATTTGCCCTGTTAAAAATTCAGGTCAGCAAGTTTTCAGAATTAGCTGGCAATTCAGCAGGTTTGGTAGACATCAGTCCTTGGCTTTGACAGGATGAAAAACAACTGCTTCAGAATGATTCAGTAACCTAAGGTTGAGTGTACTCCCCATTATAAACAAATGCATTGCTAGAATATTAAAATATTTCTATATCTTTGACAATGAAACTTGGAAGATTTTGTACCAATAAAGAAAGACATATGTTGCCAAAGTAAGTTAATCAAGTAATTGCTGCATTGTGTTCAGATTTTTCTTTTAAAGAAGAGCAAAATAAATGTAATTACGACAAAAAAGCAATACCTATTTCAATTAATTTCAAGCAGTAAGGCTTGGCTGTCAGGTTCAAAAAATACTATAGATTAAATAATTCTAAATAAAAAGGAGATGGAATTGGGATGGATTTTTTCACTTAATCATGAATTTAAATGTGAATGTTTGAAATTCTGTGAAGTTTAATTTTGTTAAAACTGTTAAGACTTGCTGGGTTTTTTCTAATCTCTATGCCATTGGTAAACTCCTTGTTTGCTCATATTTTAGTTTTCATCCCATCCCTGTTCATATATATTTTGTGAAATGATTAATATATATACAGTATATACATACTTGCTATTTTAGGATCTAAATAAATGGTTGCTTTTTGTAAAACTGCCGGGAGGGACAATCTAAAGTGATGTCTGAAAAAAGAGAGAGAGAGAGAGAACCTGTCCTTGCCTATCATGTCCCAGGCATTGCTTATTCACTAAAAGCAATTTTATCTCTCTTCAGCCTGAAAGCTTCCAAAGACTGCTTATGGGGCAATAAAATCCAAACTGTTCCTCCTGTCGGATTGAGAATTTAAAAAAAAACTTCTTTATCATCGTTAATTGTTGGTTTGAAATATTTATAGGATCTTGTGGTGGATCACCACCAATAAAATAAACAAAATAAAACAGTAAAATAACAGTTTAATTTAAAACTCGCAGTAACACTAATAACAACCTTTGAAGGACAAAGGACCTGGGCAGACTACAGACACTAAATCCCCAATGTGAGATAAGTCTGCATGTCACACAGAGAAACCTGCCTCTGTGACTGTCCTACCCCGAATCTCTGTATAATTTCTACCATAAGGAATTTCAGGAAGCTATTAAAAACATATTTCTGCTCCAGGGTCTTGAGATAGGATTATTGTCTCTATGATTTTGGTTCTTTTGATACAGAATTCTCTTTTCAGTCAGTTGTGTGACTTCTAATAAATGTCCTTTTTTCTTTTGTAAACCACCCAGAGTCATTATGTAGTTGGGCAGCCTTGAAATAAACAAATACAGATAAATATATAAAATCATACTTGCACCAGCCTGATCTTCAAAGGAAGGGCATTCCAGAAGTTAGTTCAACAATGAAGAGGTATTATTGCCCACCTTATTATTAAGAGAATAACCCACATTGGAAAGCTGCATTTATGCCCCCAATTATTCTGTGTACTGAATACCCAGCGTCACTTGGGACCTATGAATGATGTTTACTGATGTAGACCAAGTCTGCCTAATTACAGTGAAACATGGAAATCTTTTCTTGGAACTGCGCTGAAAAAATTATATCAGTCTGTGTATAAGCAGCCTTCACTCTGCTTTTCTTCTGTTTTATTATGCAAAATAAGTCATGTCCTTACACAATTTATCTCTTAATCATGGACACTTGAGCATTTGTCTCCCAAGATCTTAAAGTTTGGAAGATGCAACCTGGGAGTAGTGTGTCCAGAAGAAAAGGTGAATAAACAGAAGTCTCTAAGGGGATGGGTGGGTATCACATTGCATTTGTGGCAGAAGTACCAAGTGTTTCTGGGTTGAAAGGATTAGCCGATGATATCGCCATTTCCTGTGGAGATGCCCAATTTGGGATTCCTTTCATGTCCCCAGAGCTGGAACAAAGGAAAGGAGATGACCCCACCTCATGGCAGCACTCAGGTCTTGAACATGGGTTTGCTAACCTCCAACCCAGCATCCTAACCACATGAGGAGCAAAAGGGCAGTCAGTGATGAAGTAAGAATATCATGCTATTACAAGACAAGTTTGTCCCATTTCTATGAGTATTGTTATTGTTAGTATAGTTATAGGTACAAAGTGGGTGGAGCTTGTGTCATCACAGTGCAGTAGTCATTTATCATTTTGACCAAGAGACCTCGGGGAATGAAGAGGGAAGAGAAAAACAATATGACTCAGATTTTAGTATATGACTGAACAACCTCTTTGGTCATAATTTCTGAGATATTTTCATAACACAACCATCAATGCCTTTAAGAATGGCAGAATTGATAATGTCATTTTAAAAAGTTCTTAAAAATTCAAAGAGTTATTCAGAGAGGTGTCTGCCTTGAAAACAACCCATGCTGAACTGTATAGTGCCGTCAAAGATCAATAGTTGACCACCGGAAATGTTCTAAGACATTTTGTATTATGTCATAACATGCTTTATAGTAATTCTTACATCATTAAATGTTTTATAAAATTTGTCAAATTTTAATTCCACAGGAATCAAACTTTAGGTTCTGTATTATGGACACATTTTTTTTAAATTTTTATTCTTTAAAATCAAAAAATACAAAAATCTCATTTCCATTAACAGTTATTGTGTCATTGTATATATATATGTTTCTTATTTTGTGACTATACATTATTTTTATCCTTATCCTTCACCCATTCGTACCACCTCTCCCATGTCACAT
>BHFT01017504.1:0-47409 GCA_004320025.1 Laticauda laticaudata | reverse complement strand
TTACTGACTGAGTGTAAATAAAGCCTTTTGTTGTTGGAACCCGGTCTACCTCGTGTGTTTTCCGAACAAAACAGCACCAAGCAGCTTTAGTACAGGACAGCTGAACTAAGCCAGGCCCAGGCTCCTTGCTGTCTCCTTCTTGCTCACACAGCAAATACTGTTTCAGTTTCCAAATAGTCCTCAACTCTCTCACACACTGATAGGATGCAAGACAGATGAATATTGATGGATGCCAGTAGGCAGAGGCAGGATCCCTGCCCCCTTATTTTCTCCTCCCCCAAAACTAAGCCGGGCCACATAGTTTCGTAGTGAAGCACGGGTATCAAGCTAGTATTCTAATAAAACAATAACAAAAAATACCTAATTAAAGGCATTTCACTGTCTTAATAAATACCACCAGTATGGAGACCACCTACCTCTGTATCTCTTGACAGGATGCACCTCAAGTCCGTTCCCCCCAGATCAGCCCTCCCAAGTAAATTACAGGAAATCCAAGTATATGTTAATTCTACTTTATTGTACATTAACAGAATCTTGCAAAGTACAAACTTCCTGTTGCCTTTCATTGCTTGATCAATTAGGGCGGATTCTTCCTCGGTTTAGTTGACCTTTAAGCTTCTGAAAGATCCTCCCTCTTTTGTCTGATTTCCTAGCCAGTATCTCTTCCCTTCGTCTTCCAAGGTCATACACACACACATGCCCAACTGCTTGGACAGTTTCTGCTTGGAAAAGATAATTCATAAGATATTGAAGAACTAAAGCATGAATGGTTTTATAGATCAAAAATACCACTTTAAATTGGCAGGTGTCTTGTCTGTCTGTCTGTCTGTCTTCAAGTTATTGTTGACTACTGGTGACTGCCTGGAAAAGTCTAAGTTGTCTTGGCAAATTTTTTTATAAGGGATTTGCCATTGCTTCTTTCCTAGGATTGAAAGTATAAAAGTGGCCCAAAGTCACCAAGTTGGCGTTTTGTCTAAGGTGGAACTAGAACCCACAAGCACCCCATTTCTAATCCACCACAGCAAATTGACTCTCACTTGGAAATATATTGGTAAGTGATGCAGTGCTTCTAATCCAGGTGTAATATTGTAGAAGCAACTCTCATCTGCTGCACTCTGTACCATTTAGTTTCTGAGTAGTCTTGAAAAGCAGTTCTAGATAGTGTGGCAGTAGTCCAGTCTCAAAATGAGGGCATGTGTGACTTTTGCCAATGTCTCATATTCCAAGTTTTCCCCTGCCACAACTAGTACATACAATAAAATTGGATAAAGGCTTGGTGGCAGCTTCCTTCTTCTAATCAAGCAGAAGCCTTACATAGGTGAAGTGACCCCAATGTCACTTCAGGTAGAGTGCAATCTGATCCAGACTTGGCACTGGACCCAATGAGGAGCCAAGATGTTTTCTGAATGAACGGTGCTTCCATCTTGTTAGAATTTGGTTTTAGTTTATTTTGTTCCATCTAATCCAATTAGCCATGGTAGAAATCTATACCCAGATAACCATTCATTGCTGATACATTACCCCAAACTGATGAATTATCTCCTCCAGCAGTTTAATACTGATCTGATAGGTCAGGAAATATGGATAAAGACCTCCACTGCTACCAAATGGAATTATCTATTCAAAACAGAGAAAAAGGCATGCTATTCAACACAATCTTTATAGGTAGTATAAGAGAATACCATGTTGAGAGGTATAATGGGACCAAAAGGCTTTCATTCTCTTTCTTCAAATCTCAACAAACATCACCCCCAAACTTTCTGTCTCACATCCAAACCTGAAGGAAAAAGAGGCTAGGTAGAAGTGATCAGTACAATTGGATCAAGAGATGGCTTCTTCAGACATGGCTGCACCATTATTTCCTTTAATAATTAATCAAAGGAAATACAAAAAACAAATTTATCGAAAAAGTATTTTTTGGATAGAAACCTTTTTGTATCTGGTGATATTCCTTTTGGCAACTCAAAGAAACCAAGTAGCAGATGATTCAGTCTGCATTTTGTAGAATTCAGATTGGAAAGAATCTGTCCAGTTTCTTTGAATCCACAAATTAGATCTTCACAAGACATTATCTCAATCACCAAATGAAATATGTTCAAACTGAGTCTACCCTAAAGTGAATTGAAGCAATGTGATCAGCAAAAAGTCAAGAAAAAAATAGTCATAATGGGATTACCATAAATAGCAGCACTGACATTCTGCTGAAACAACCAGGACAAAGAAGTTTTGATGCTTCGCTACTCTTATCACTATAGGATGGGTTCAGACATGAACATGTGTTTGAGTTCTATCAAGCTTACTCTTTGTTTACTACCATCATTACTGGGAATTATAAGTACTTTGGCATTTTAATGATTCTTTCTAAACAAATAATTTTTGGTCTACATCATTGAATAATCAGGAAAATTCCATAATACTGTTATATATTATTATTGCTTAAATAAAAATGAAAACAAAATGCCAAAATACTTATAATTCCCTGTAATATTAAAATTGAAAATAAAAGCATACCTGTACAAAGTAATTATACCTTTAATTTAAACAAAATTAGATTGCAATCATGTTTTCCTCTAAGAAACTGATCAGTTTCTTAACCAACTTTAAGACACACTATTTCTTATTTACTAAATTATAAAACATGGAAAAGCTTTAACCAAAACTGTGCTGTACTAAAATTTGAAATGAAAGCTTACTTTCAAAAATTGTTTGACTGTTTATTTTTACAATCTAGAGTTTATTAATGTTATAATCTTGAAAATAAAACATTATAAAGGCACATAATAAAATATTATATATTTTTAACTTTCTGTTTTTGCCATATATTGTATCACCAAAAAACACTCTTACAATGGGATTTCCTCTCATTCTTTTCCCTTTCCATTTCAGGGTGTGCTGAAAGGAAAGGAAGGGGGAGGGGGAGTGGACAAGAATGCATGATGTTGATAAGTATTTCTCCTTATCAAACTTGTTTGTTAAGTTTTGGACCATAACATTTCATATAAGATTGTCAATTAAATAATTTGAACCAAAAGCGTGTAACATATTTCATATATGAAAGCAATTCAAAATGGATTTTGAATTTTCATATATGAAAGCAATTCAACCTCACTGGATTTGTTCTAATGCTCTTTTGATCCGGAATGGGAGAAAAGACTTTTACCTAACTTACAGAAACTGGATATATTAAATCACCACAGAATTAGTTTAGATTACCACAGTATTTATTGTTACTTTTACCTTGTATTTTATATAGTACATCATAGACCCATGTAAAATATGCATATACACACAGGTGCTCATAAAATGTAGAATATAATATAAAATGTGAGAAATAGATGCACTGCCACTCTCCCTAGTTCCGTTGCTTTTATTATCAGAGGCATCCCTGGGAGTTTCCATACCTTTGTAACCCAGAAGAGGTGTTGCCAAAAGGCTCTCCAAGGGCAAAGGCTGTATTTCCCCAAAATGAAAAAAAAACTTGACACTAGTATTTGAATTTAAATGATCCATTTTTTTTTCCTGGCTAATGGGAGGAAAAAAACCTAAAAGTGTAATCCCTAGATTGCATCTGCTATGCCCCGCGTGAAATTACAGTACTTATACTGAAGATGCCCAGCTTCTAGGGCTTAAAAGACTTATTTAAACAGAAGACCACCGCCTACTTTGCATCACAAAGGCTGCGTTCGCCTTATACATCTATCCGGGGTTAAGAAAAAGTTTCCTCAAATCCCCATTTTGCGGGAAATTTGCATAACGTTCAAGCCCTCCACGGAACGACTCTGGCCGAGTTCGCGTCAGGCTAACAGGCGTTTGGCAAGTTTACGGCTCTGGGTTTTGTTTGTGGCGAATTCAGCCAAAAGGAAGGGATGATGCCAAAAAAGTATCAAAGCGCGGGGCGGGGAGAAGGATGGCGAGGAGTTGAAGGGAGAAAAGAAAAAAGACGCGAAGCCAACCTATTCCAGCCAGGAAGGAAGGAAGGGTCACCGCCGCTGCTGCCTTCAAACTTTGCCCCGTCCCTACCTTCGTGCGCAGCGCTGCTCAGGGGCTACTTTGTTCTCTTCTTCCTGTTCCTTGGAAGAACTTCTCATAAAAAGGCGAGATAAATTGCTGTGCCAGGGGGAAGCGGTTCTCCTCCGAGTACTCCCTCCAGACATCTTCAACAACCAGGGAAGCAAGCCGGCTGCTTTTTTTTTTCCTAAGGTGGAAAAAAAGCCCCCAAACAGGTGGCGAATCTCCGACGCTTGTCCCGGGGAACGGAAGCCCTCGCTCTGACGAGCTTCCTAGTCCATTATTGTCCCAACGGGACCGGGTACAGGGAAGCCTGCCTCCGAAACCTTCCCCTCTGTGCTGCGGAGACAGAAATATTTGCACGGCTCCCTCCGCGGCCCGGCCCAGGAGGCGGGCCTCGGCCCTGAGCAGCACCGCCCCCTCTCTCCAAGTCCCGCCTTTTCTCCCTCACAGCGCAGCAGCTTCAGTTCCCGCGCGCGTGATCCGTGAGTTTTCCCTCGCCGGTGTCGCCTCCCTTGCTCCTCCCTTATGCTCTGCGGCCGAGTTCAGGTTGATCGAGTTTTGCCTTTCCTTCGAAAATAAACAGTCACCATCGATAGGTGTGTTTAGTTCTCGACAACAGCGTGAAGGCAATATTGGAGTGACTGCCACAAACACCTCTCATTCAACCTGCTGAAAACCTGTTTTAAAAGTACTCTTAAAACGTTTCAAAAATAACTTAGTGACTCTCCCTTTGCCTAAGACTGAGTGCCCTCTTATCTATGAGAGCAAAAACCAATAAAAACAAAACCCAAACAACAAACAAAACACATCAAAACAGCAAACACAAGAAAATACGCTCGTGGAAATCTGGAAAACAGATACGTTGTAGGGTACATACTTCTGAGCCTTAAGACCACTAAACATTGAGGAAACCATGCTCCAGAATTAAATGCAGTCAGAATTGCTAAAATAAGGCTTATTCTCAGATAGACATAAATGGGTTGACCTATTTAGTGTTTAGGTGCTACAGGCTCTCTCTCTCTCTCTATATATATATATATATTAGATTCCTCATAAAAAGTAGAACAATGGATCTGGTTTTTTTCTCTTCTGTATTAAAAACTGGTGTAACTAGGACATACCAAAGGCCTGTCTTTCTACATAATTTTAAATGTATTTATTGTTATTTTTTATCATTTTTCCAAGGCACTTCCTTTTCCATAACAAAAAAAAATGCTCTAAGGCATGTACACAGAAGGAAGCCCTCTTGAATAAATGAGTTTGGACTGGAGCCTAAAATAATTGCGTGCCATTGCATAAATCAGTTTTCTTTTTAAAGAACATTTCAATGTGCTACCTTCAAAATAAAAGCCCAAAATATAAACAATCTGAAACTATTTTACATTTGACCTGCTTTGAATGTTGTGTGGACAGAAAAATATACAAATAAAAAAATAACAATGTATTACAACATTTCTATAAATGCCAGAAGGAATGCTAAGTGAGCAAGTACAAGAATACTTCTTTCATCCTGTACAGTGAACTACGCTATGTGGGTAGAATAAGATCTCCCACTTTCTGGTTACCAGTTTTGAGTCATATTCCTCCACCATAAAAGGAATACAGCAAGAGTATAAGAAAATAGTACACTCACATGCCAATCAATGCATATATTACTGATGTTATAAACAACAGGCTTTGTTCCAGACATCCACATATTAGAACATCCAGAAACTTTCTGAATAAGAACTTCAGTCTGCTTCAGGCCTGAATGCAAGAATGATCTTCTATTGCTCCTCCAGAGTGCCACAACATTCCCTGCTTTACAGCTGAACCAAAAGGATTCAATCTATCCTGTAAGGCCTGCTCAGGGGCCTTAGGATTAGGACTTAACAGGGCAAGTACACTAGCCTACTTTGGAAAAGCTCTCCTCTTTGGAACATAGCAGCCAATGTGACATATTGTGGAATAAGCCTTCTGAGCACATGTAAGGGAAATTCCAGAGATTTTATGTATTTATGTCAATGCACCATCATGCATTAACAGTATAATCTACCTTTGAGTAAATATTTTCATATTTTTTCATTGAGCATATAATTGTGATGTGCTTTTTAACATATTTGCCATACGCTAAATCAGTGGTGGCAAACCTTTTGGGCACTGAGTGCCCAAAATGTGCACGTGTGCACACATGGCCAAAATGCAAGGTGATCCTGCACATATGCACACATCCCCACACGTGCCCCCTGTGCATGCACAGCAGAAATCCAAAGGCCAGCTGGCTGGCGGGAGGCATATGTTCATGTGCAGTGGAACTGAGGCAATGGCACATGTGCCCACAGAGAGGGCTTTGTGTGCCACCTGTGGCATGCGTGCCATAGGTTTGCCAACATTGCACTAAATAAATCCTGCAGAGTTGGATCCAACTTCCAGAAAGTCCCTACTTCTAGATTCATGGCAAATGTAAGGTAAAAGACTCCCTGTGTATTTTACTCCCTAGCTATTGCAGGTGGTGCTCATCTCCATTTTGAGGCCATTGAGCCAGCACTGTCTGAAGACATTTACGTGGTTGTGTGGCTAGCATGACATCATGGAGAGCTGTTACCTATAGGTGCCCAAAGTGGTATCTGTTTTCTTGCATTTGCATGCTTTTGAACTGCTAGGTTGGCCAGAGCTGGGTGAGGACAGGAGCCTACACATTGCATGGTGCTCAAGTCTCGAACTTGGCCTTTTGGCTTTCTAGCCAACATCTTAACTGCTGAGCCATTGCGCCACCTTGACAAAGGACCAAGTGTCTATATTACTCCAGGATATGGGATGAATTTTAAAAACCAACTTCTGTAGTATCCTAATTACCTTAGAAAGTCTTTGGCAAATATTATACTCCAAACATGAAACATTTAAAATCAGTTATATAATCAATAGTGGCAATCCCAGCACAATACCCTTGCTAGGATTAATTCTATATATTAATTTAATATTACATTGCAATTCTGAGATTAAAATGGTAAATAGTAAATCTGACACTTGGGACTTTACATTTTTATTCTGCCATTTTTTGTCAACTCAAGGAAGTACACATACCAATTTTCTCATCTCATATTTTCCCCATAGCAATAACCCTGGGAAATGGGTTGGGCTGAATTACTGGTCCAAAATCACCCAACTGGCTTTCATGCCTAAGGGAGGCCTAGAACTCACAGTCTAGGCTACTACCTTAAGCACTACATCAAACAGGCCCATCCCATTGATTAGATGAATAGGTACCATAGGTATATAGAGGTGTTGTCTCTTCACCTTCTGAGGCCTTGGCAGCTGTCCAAGGGACTTTGTGCTAGAATAATTATAGCTTTTCTTTCTAGCATGCAGTAAAATAATCTAATTCTACTTCTGGTAAGGTTTGGATCATTTAGATGATAGTTCCCTCTCTATTAGTATACAGTAAAAAAAAAAATTTATCCAAAGCATTGTGATAAAGTCCCTGTAGCAATACACACTTTGGGATTAGCTTTACATTCTTATATTTCATATAAGAAATTATTTGTCATATGGTAGGTAGCAAAAGCCTCTCGCCTCTGACCCTAATTGCCCACTAAGAATCATATAAATGCATGCAAATTAAACAGAAAACTGAGGCCCTAGTTACCATGTAGAAACTACAGTGCCGTCAAGGGGAAACAGCCTGTGAAACCATGTAAAGGCCAAATATAAATTTTACATTCTAAAGATTCTTATATGTTACATAGCTTTGAAAAGCAATCAAAATTGAACTTACAACAAAAAAGTCCAGCTATTTTAAATGTTTTATTTAGAATATATTGCTAAGAGCAATAAGATTTCATTAAATTATATTATTCAACTTGCTTTGCTGCCAACTACTAAAGTTTTTTGTTTCCAAATTTTTTTATTTCAGTCTGCATATGCACAACAATACATTAACAGTGTGGCATCAATATATCATACATTTCAGTCATAGGCAAAATTAATAATATCAATCATATCTCTCAATGCATATATTTCACATTAATTCATAATCCTTCAATGCTGATTTTCAACCTTTCAAAACTCTCTCCAAATGCCACCATATCAGTTAAACGTACCTAATAATTCCATTATTCAATTTTCTCCCTGCTTCCACTAGGAACCTGTTACTTGACTGAGGTGTAAATAAAGCCTTTTTTGTTTTGGAACCCGGTCTCACCTCGTGTGGTTTTCCGAACAAAAACACTGGGCGAACGAGGAGGGGATCGGGTCCTGAATTCCGCGAAACTGCACCGGTGATAAGAAGCCGCAGACGCCAGCAGAGATGCCTGGAAACAAACGCACCGCCCGCACCCTTCAATCCTAACGAAGAGGAAATTGGGAGTCATATACAAGATGCTTCCAAATTGTATCTGAGAGCAATGAAATGGAAGAACATTTCAGAGCAACGCAAGCGAGCTGTGTTCCTAACCCCATGCGGAACCAACGGTGTTACAAGATGGCAAAAGGCCCTTGCGAAGCCCGAGACGTTAAACAATTAACGTGGCCAGATAATTGCAAAGAATTCTCCAAGCACACTAATCGGCTCTGGTGGTGTCCAAATCTAATAAAAGCGACACGAATTTTACCGCAGAGACCAGAAGAGGGAGAGACCTCCGGCCGATTTGTTGTTTGCTGCTTTGAGGCAAATAGGGGGTGAGCGTGATTCCTGAAACATACGATGAGATGAGAGATCGCGTGATGTTGGGGCTAAGAGACTCTAATTGCACAGAGTAAATTACTCAACAAAGCCAACATCACCGTGGACAGAAGCCATCGGCGGAAGCCCACGGCCGCCGAAGCCGCGAAGAAATCGGCGGTCAACAATGAAGAAGATGAACACACACAGCGAAGAAACAACCCAGCCAAAGCAGAAAGCACCCTACCGACCACCTCCCACCTATGAAGAGTCGGGACAGCAATCGAATCGAGCGAAGAAGACCGACGAGATCCACCGTTTAATTCGCGAACAAAAAGAGCGCGAAAAGAAGGAATTGGCGGGAATGGCCGGTGCGAGGAAAACCAATGCCCGAGCGATGCAGATCTTTCTCAGACGCTATCTCAGGCCATTGCAAGAAACGAGGGCAATATCGAAAAGTCTGCAGAAAACAAGAGAACTATAGCCCCTACGAGACGCCGAAATTCCCCAAACAAGCTGAGCTAACGACTTGAGAAGAAGTGGCAACAAGAGAAGCGAGGCCAATAACAAACCAAACTGTCACTATAGAGAACGGCTTTACCAGACGGAAAGTGGGAAAGAAGGTTAAAGTTACTGTAAATCGAAAGGGAAAAGCCCTGCAAGATGGGAAGGTGGAGACTCCGGGGTCCTTCCTTTCTATGGTAATCGTGGGACCAATAAAAACTAGTCCAGACATCACTGAAGAATTACAAAAGCGAACCCTCTAAATCCTCCAAAGACTACCAGGGAAACTGGAATCCCTGTAGTTCGGCATGGACATTTTCGGGTTGCCTATAAAACAACACATTCCAAAAAGTGCTGCGCTGACTATCGTCGACCGATAACCAGACCGAGCCCTCCTGGGCATCGAATGGTTCGCAGGCCAATTGGCATTCGGGATGACCGGGATCAATCGAGTGATTACAACCGGCTGGAAGAGACCTCATCCGGAATTCCAGGCGTTTTTGGACGGCTCACTTGGCAATGTACGGGGAAACCCATTTCTTTTAGTCTAGACCCCCAAATAGCCCCACGAAGAATAAAAGCCAGGCGGTTCCTTTTGCACTAAAGGCAAAAGATAGAGGAAACAAGCTAAGACAAACTAAATAGGCCCAGGGGGGCTAGAACCTGTGGACGCATGCCAAGTGGGAAACGCCTATTGTCCAGTCCCATAAAACCGCTGACGGGTCATTAGAAATCTGTGGTGACTATAAAGGGCTACCTGAACCCGCTTTTACAACCAGCGCATACCGGTGCCAGTATTCCAGCATTTGCTTCACTCTCTGGGAAGGGCAAAGTTTTTTTGCTAAACTCGACTTGGCACAATAGCCTATCAAAGACTCCCCAGTGATCCCAGAAACAGCAAAAGTCACAGACTATAGTCACCCATAAGGGCGCATTCCAAATGCACCGATCCAATTTGGAGTAAGCGTGGCCCAGGGCGTTTTCCAGAGTTTGAATTGGAACGCCTCCTAAATGGCATACAAGGAGCGTTCCCTATTTCGAACGACGTCCCTAGATCTCGGCCAGAGACGAAACTCAATTAAGAAACAGACTCAAAAAAGTATTAACAATTCAGGGAAATCCTGGCCTCCAAAAAGGTAAAAAGAGAAAATGCTTGCTAATAAGAATAGCGTCGAATTCTGGGCTATTCAATAACGGAGAGGGTATCACCCCCAGACAAAAAAAGTAAAGCAATCAGAGAAGCACTGAACCAAGGAACAAAAACCGAACTACAAGATTTTAGGACTAATTAATTTCTATAATGTGTTCCTGCCAACAAGGCCACTTAGCAAGAACCGTGCAACGTCTGTTAGACAAGAAAGGCATTGGACTTGGGGTCACAAAGAAAAGAAAGCCTTCCAAAATATTAAAAAAGCTTGTTTGTTGCATCAACAAACCGTTCTCATCCAATTAGAAACACATGCCATTAAGAAGTGACCTGCGACGCCTCCATAATGGAGTATGGTGCCATCCTGAGCCCAAACTTCCTGAATGGCAGAGAAGCACCCGTCGTCATATATTCTAGACTCTAATCCAAAACCGAGCGAAATTACAGCCAACTGGATAAAGAACCTAGCAATAGTCGCTGGAGTAAAATGCTTCCACGAGTACTTATATGGGCCGGACTTTTCAAAATCAATAACGGATCACAAACGTATTGGGGATCTTGGCGGGAAACAAAGCCAACGCCTAATTAATACTGTCCCAAGAATGACTAGATGGTCAGAGTTCCTAGCAGCCTATTCCTACACTCTGACACATCGCCCAGGGAAAACAATTTCCCAAATGCGGACGGCTTTGACAGAGCACCCCTTCAGGCAACTGATGAAGACCCGCACCAAGCGAGAACAAACCTACCAATTGAGACTTGCCCCGATCTACCCCCATTTCAGCTTAATGAATGTCGCCAGAGCCACCGCGACAAGACTCATTACTGCCCGCGTTCTTAGCTGGGTAGGTAAAGGCTGGCCCGGAGAACCAAAAAACTGAAAGCTTTTAAACCCTTTCCGGTCCCAGACAGACTGAAACTTTCGATCAAAAGGGGTGGTTTGTTGTGGGTGATCGGGTGGTCATTCCAACCAAATTACAACCCAGGGTAACTTAGGTTGTTACTGAGGGCACCCGGGAATATTAAGATGAAAAGCCTTGCCAGAAGTTATGTGTGGTGGCCGGGTAATTGATAAGGACATAGAGTATTGGTTAAGGCCTCCGTGCAAACAAATGCCAGGGAATTAGACCGTCCCACCAAAAAGCACACCGTTAAGGACTGGGAAACCCCTCGTGGACCATTGTCAACGAATTCACAATTGACTTCGCGGGTCCTACCAAGGGACAATAACCTTTCTGATTGTCGTTGATGCCATACTTAATTGGCTTGAAGTAAAAGTTATGCATCAAGACCAACAGAAACTGTAATAAAAAAAAATGGACAACCTTTTTGCCCGCTATGGTCTACCGGACTTTCTTGTCTCCGATAGATGATCCACAGTACCAGCATACATTTTTGAGGCAATACCTACTAGCCTCCTAGGCATAAGAACATGGCTAACCGCGCCGGCCCACCGGCTGCGAACGGCAGGGCTGAGAGAATGGTCCGGTTATACTAAGGGAAGGTTTTAGAAAGAAATGGACGCCGGAGATGTCCACCAGAAAAGTAAACCGTTTGCTCACACTCCAGCACATAAACGCCCAGTAACCGTAACCAATAAGTCCCCAGCAGAATTAACTTAATGGGGCGTAAGTTAAAGATCACAGCCCTTGAATAGACTACAAACCCAAATTTTACTCCAGAAAACCCCCCTGACTCCCTTACTAGATTTAGACATTAAGAATAGGCGATTTGGTTAATAACGCTAAAAATTTCACAGGGGAAGTACGTTATGGCTACCAACAGATTACTCAAATCACAGGCCCATCCTAACCGTTGAACAGTATGAGGATAGCAGGGAATGGAGCGGCGGCATAGACCAGTTTCGGTCCCGGAGTATAGATAAGAACACAGACATACAGACCTTCGCCGACAAAAAACGAACCAAATTTGCAAAACCAAGGGGGGGGGGGAAGGCGAGAATAAAAATAAGAACCGTTTTAAAAAGACCAAAGACAAAGTGAAACATATATCAAATAAAAAGACCACTGTTTGGGAGAGACTTTGCGTGAAAGAGCGCCATCGGAAGGGGCCAGCCAGGCCCAGCTCGACCTGCCCCGGAGGAAGACGGGAGGGAGCGGCAAAACCGCCGGCCTAAAGCAACTCAGGCGGTGTAAAATGCTGACTCACCCTTCTCCAGACGGTTCCAGGGAGAAGGACGGAAAGACACACGCAAGACCATACCCGAACCGGTCGAAGTCTTCTGTTAAGAATGCAACCGCGCAGGTCCAGTCGAGTCCGGAAAGCCCCCACCTAACCTGCGGACTAACGTCACCACGTAGGACTGAGACTAAGAGGGGAGGGGTGGTTCTATATGTAAATGGGTTGACTCCAAATTACAAAATCCTGATTGTCTAGAAAAACTAAGCATTGGATTGGTTTCACTAGGAACCAATCAAAGAGCTGCTGTAAAGGCGGCAAATTTAAGCGAAATGCCAATAGGAATACAAGACAGGCAGGCCAGCCTGTATAAAAGGCTGGCCTCGGCTGCAGCCAAGATGTCCTGTTACTGACTGAGTGTAAAATAAAGCCTTTTGTTTGTTGGAGACCCGGTCCCTAGAAAAAAAATAAGGCCCGGCCTTATTTTGTGAGAAATACGGTACTTACACAGAGGTTATGCCACATGCCATTCACTATATAGTTTGGCTGAAAATACCCAACTTTTGAATATACTCAGGTACATGATGTATGACTAAGAAATATTTTCAAAATGACATATATCAGTTGTCCACAAAAACCCAGATTTTGGGATGATGGGGGATGAAGCCAGAAAACACAGTTTTTCCATCAAGACATTTGTATTATTTAATTATTAAGCAAGTCCATCATGACACTTCTATTATTCAAAATCCAGAGTAGCCCTATGGTGATAGCTTTGCAGATAGCAACAAAGACTGGGCATTATCTGAACCTGGATTTTTAAAATTAATGAATTCTTATTGGTATTGTGTATTATTTGCACTAGCTTTATTTTATATGAATCTGTTGATGTTCCAGTGGTTTTATTGTGCTGTATATTAGAAGTCGCCATGATCATATTGTGATCCTGATACATTTAAATTCTACAAATAAATAATAATTCAAAAGGCATTTCACTTTCTAAGTAACTATCATTACAAGCATTACATTATATATAAGATATAGGCAAAACAGACTACAGAAAAAATCCTATGTTTCATAGATGCCACAATGCTTTACTGAAACAAGCACATGTATATATTTTTCTTGTCTCGTTATAATATTTAATTTTGAAAATCTAGAATTGGAAGTGCTGGCATAATTTATATTAATTATGTTTATGGCTGAATGGTATCTATTTTCTTGCTTTTAAGTTTACATTTCATGCTATTAAACTTTTGAAACAATTATTTAATTGAAAACTATCTATGGCTAAAAGATAACAAAGCTAGGGATCTTCAATTTGTCATAAAATAATCATTGCAATGATACCGACTCTAATGTCATTATTTACAATTTTTACTCTCACAATCACATATGAATACACACACACACACACACGTATTTCAGGACATTTTCTGCGTATAATGAAACAGATAATATAGGAAATCCTAAATAAATATAAACTGATAGTTTTTAGGAAGTATAAGACATAATTCTGGTTCCTATTTATAATAATAAATAGAAAGACCTTTAACAATTCTGGAAGAGGACTGCTTTCCTTTCTTAGACAAATCACATCTGTAGATTCTTCTTCCTTAATTTCAAAACTGAAAAAGAGAGAAAGAAATGTAAACTATTTGAAAGCCCAAATTTATTTGAAGCATTTTTGAAAGAAAGTGCAGAAACCAAATGCATTTATTGTGCCTGTTTGCTTTCTATCATCTTCTTATTTCTTGTGTTAGACAGCTTTACTAAACCTGATCAAAGCATTTCCTTTATTGTCATAAACTTTCCAAGTTCATTTTTTAAACTCCAATATTTTTTCCTATCTATTTTTAACACAAGTCTTCTGTAGTATATTTTCAAAACTAGTCAATTTGATTTTTAGCTTAAGGTTACCATATGTTTAATCGAGAATTTTTCCTTTTATCCCCACATAATGGTAGCTGTAATTGTAACTGTCTTACAAATTTTTTTGCTTATTGATTAGATTTGTATGCTATCTAATATCCAGTGATACTGGATGGCTGATATAGAATAAAATTATAAGTAAAAATGAATTTCCCAATAATTTAATCCTAAATTGGAAGAAAGAAATTGAAAATTTTTGCATACCATAAATCACATATTTAAATTATATAAAATTTAAATATCACTTTATTTTATTAAATTTATTACAAATTTTGTATCATAAAGATAATTTCTAAAAGTCTCTTGATTTTATAGTCAAGTATTTGACTATAAATAAATATAAAATATTTATTATATAAAATAAATAGTATTTATTTTATATTATTGATTTTATAGAGAGAAAAGTTTGTTTTTGCTCAGTTGAAATGATACTAGCTCAACTAATTTCCAATTTAAATGGTTAACAATTTATAATTTGAATAATTAGTAAAGAGTTGGTTGAATTAAAATATTAAATATAGTAAAAGACTCAGACAACATTTAAGCGTAAACATGCTTAAGCATTGAATATGCTGAATTAACAGTATCAACATGAGAGGAAATCAATACAAATTTGTCTATCTGGGACTGTGTGTTCTATTTCTCAATACACAATTTATATTTCAGTAGGTTTGGACCAAACAGTGTTTTTGGAAACTAGACTGTACATAATATATCAAATTATGCTAAAACAAATTCTATTCTAGATTTCAGTTAAGCTCCAGAGTATTTCATTCAAATTTCCTCCAAAACAAAAGCAATGTTTTAAAACCAAGATCTTCCATATTAAAAGAAAAATACCACAGTTATTTTATTTATTTGATACTTATATGGCTATATATTTTTAAAAACATAATTGTAGGTTCCACACAGCAGCATAAAAGCAAATCCCCCTCCCACACAGAGCAAGAAGCTACATAAAATCTGGTGCCCTAGCCATTTTCCTCTGATGCAGTTCGACACAGACTTTAACCTCACCCTATTCCAATACTTGGATGACAAGCTAGCTCTCTATAGCCTTCTCAAAGAGATGAGAACCTATTAGATCTCAAGGGGAAGATGTTCTACAGGATAGGGATTACTGTGGAAAAAAGTTGCTAGATCCCACAGCATTTATGGGAAGGAATATGGAGTGTGTTTATTGGATCTAATGGAATGGGAATAAACTGTCAGGGAGAGATCATTCTACAAATAACCTGGCCCATGCTAAGATTATATGGAACAATGGAACAAAACTAGAAGCTCAAGGCCTCTCATACAATGAAAGTATAATATGGGCAAACCTAGGGGTGCCAAACACTGAGAGAATTACTGCATTCTAGACCAGTTGTAATTTCTGGGTGATCTTTAAGGACAGCTCCACATAGATCACATTGTAGTAGTGGTCTACAACAATAGCTGAATGGCTTCTTAAGAAAGAAGACATATAATCCATACAGACCTCTAACATGCCACACTGAATATAAACAGTAGCAAACATATAAACTTAAGCTGGAGTTCAAAATTTGGCCACACACACACAAAACTATTTTAAATAATACCTATTTTATTAAAGAATAGCAATTATAACCAATTGTAAAAATAAGGTCCCTCATTTCTAAAATAAATTGATTTTCCATTTGAATGCACGTACACAACTGACTCTTTCGCGCAAGATAAAAACATATAAAGTTATATATGCTGTAGATAAAGTGTCAAGGGACAACACAACACAAAGTACATTCCAACAGTAAAAACCAGGTTGTCATCATCAACAGACACAACTTCCATAAAATGCAATGTTTTTTACTCCAAGGACGAGGATATGCTTCAGCTCCTGCCATAAAGGTGATATCATAGGGAAACTAAGGAACATGAGGTCTGGACTGTTCTTATTTTTCCTCTTGTTTTCTTCTGTGTGTAAAGGGCAATTGTTTGAAATGGAGAATTTTCACTGTCCTGTGTAGGTGTCACCACAGGATTAATAACAGCTGACCTATTGGATCCTCACTTTAGCTGGGTCATCATGAGTCATTGTTTCAGCTGGGTCATCATTTCAGATATTTATTTACCTAAACAGATAAACAGAATGAACACATGCTGGCAAAAAATCAGTGAGAGCAGAAAGAAGAAATTTCTGATTTCCTTCCTGTTTCCCAACTGACTTTGCTTGTGGAGAGTTTGCAGGAAGAAAATTATTGGGGAAGCTGGGAGGGAAACTCTCAAGTTGCTCAGCTAAGTCTCTTCCACCTATATACTGTTCTCAATAGTGGGATTCAATTTTTTTTTACTACTTGTTCTATGGGTGTGGCTTGTTGAATGTGGCTTGGCTTCACAGGCATGGCAGGGAAAGGATACTGTAAAAACTCCATTCCCACCCCACTCCAGGGGGAAGGTTGCTGCAAAATCCTATTCCCTTCCTACCCCACTAACCTGCTTTCCAGCTCCATTCTCTTATGCAGGTCAACAAAAGAAGATCCAGATGATCAGCTGGGACCCGGGAGGCATAGGATAGGGGCGATACCAGCCAGAGGTGGTATTTTCCGGTTCTCTGAATTACTCAAAATTTCCGCTACCAGTTCTGAACTGGCGGAGAACCTGCTGAACCTACCAGAACTGGCGAGAACCTGCTGAATACCACCTGACTCTTCCCCAGTTCCTCTGTGCTTGCACTTCACTGGTCACTCACATACTCTTCCTGAGTCTCAGCATACCATGTACCCTCTCTGATCTGAGGTACCTCTTGCACATTCCTGGATTCTTCTCAATGTTCATCTCACCTCTTGCATGCTCCTTTGCTCACTCCATCACTGAGCAGCAATGACTTACCTGTCTGCTGACCTTGAACTTCTAACTCCTGCCAGCTTCCTGACTGAATTTGGTTGAGGGAAGCTGGCAGGGAATTCTGTAATCACGACTGAAGTTAGAATTTCTGCTAGCTTCCCCAGACTTGCAAGATGTTCTCAGGGAGCACTGGAAATGATTATCATGTGGCTGCAGCTGATCATAGCAGTGCTGAAATGCCCACAACATTTCCAAATGTTCCAAATGCAACCCCAGGAGGCAAGCTATTCCATTCATTAATTGCTCTTGCTATCAGAAAATTTCTCCTTACTTCTAGGTTGTATCTTTCTTCGACAAGCTTCCATTTTAGTTCTTGTCCTGCACTCTAAAAATAAGCCAGTCTCTTCTTTGTGAAGAAGAGTACTGTCAGGTACTGGAAGACAGTTATCAACATTCCCTCACTCCCCTGACATTTTTCTTCAATTTATCTGGACCAAACTAGATTCCTCAGATATTCATCATACAATTTAGCCTGCAGATTCTTTATAATTTGTTGCTCTTCTCTGCATATTTTCCAGGGTCTAATTTTTTTTTGTATTATGATAGCCAGAACTGCACACAGTATTCCAGTGCAGCGTAAAATGGTACTATCACTTCTTGTTGTCTTAACGCTATCCCTCTGTTCATATAGTCTAGGACTGCATTGGCTTTTTTTGGCAGCTGCAGCACACTGCTGGTTTATACTTATGTGATTGTCCACTAGGACTCCTAGATCCCTCTCGATTACTGTGGTTAACCTAGGTATCACTTATCTGTGACTTAAGTTTTCTTGTCTAAGCCTTACTTTTCTCACAATTGAATTGTATTTTATTGGATAGGGCCAATAAAGTATGTCAATCAAATTTTGGACCTCAGGGACCACCAAACTCATAGTTTTAAATCCCAGTGACCACTAACCGGGGTTCTGTGTGACCTAATTTGTGGGAGTGGCTTGGTGGTCATGTGGCTAGCTGGGCATGGCTTGTATGTAAATATTATAAATATTTATAAAAATATTGATTTCTTTTTTAAAAAGAGCAACTTTTACCCAAAATCAGGCAAAGCAGGCAGGAAGATTGAGTTGCTCACAGAATCATTCAGTGATCTATCTATCTGCCATCGGCTAGCTCAGGTTCTCAAATTTGTTTGCCGTGAGTCNATTTCCTGTTTCCTAGCTCACCTAAATCTACCAGCATAGCAGAACACCTGATGGTCAGAAAAAGGAAAAATAGCAATTTAGCAGGCAAATTTGCTGGGTAAGGAGTGGGCGGGGAGGGTTGCCACGGGCCATATTGGTGGCGCAGCCTTGTGTTTCTGCACAGCCTGGATTAATTGCTTTGGGGGGGTGCTCTGGGGGTGAGATTTCTCTGCGGCCCACCAAAATTTTCTCGTGGCTCACTGGTTGGCAACCGCTGCCTTAGACTACCATCTAAGGTACTTCAGGGAAGTAACACAGCTGAGGCGTGGCAACCTGCTCTGCCATGCAAATCAGCTGGGCAGATATAGGTGAGTACAGCACAGAGGAAGTCAGGTGGGCCCCTATGATCATTGGAGCGAACCGGTTCGCAGCCAGCTGATCATCAGAGCTAGGGCTTCACCCGAACCAGTCTGAACTGGGAGAATCCTGCTCCTGGTTCTCTCCATCTCAGTGTAGTTCCATTAAATTCCATTCCAAAACACTGAGTGAGATTGGTCAGCCAGTTACAAATCTGTTTGGTGGTGATGTGACTGTTGCACATTTTTCCTTCTTATCAAAATGTAAGGTGTAATCTACTTTGTCAAATGTACTTTAGAAGACTACTTATTTTTAGGAAAAAAAATAGAAGTAAAAAGGGAAGGTTGAAAGGCTGCATCTTAAGGTAAGAATATAGGTTTTAAGCAGCAGAAAAAATGTGCAACACTTGTTATATATAGTTAGTAACCTTTTCAAAAAGAAAGATTCAGAAGAATAAGTATAAAGATAATGTTTGGAACCTGGGTTCATCTACTGAAACAGAAAAGATGTACTCAAACAAGCTTTTGATGAAAATCTACATAATAAAATACTACTGCTGAGGGAAAGATTGATATCTGCAGAGAAAAAGCAACAGATGAGGGAGAGTATTTAATCTTCTGCCATTTGCTAACTCTTTCTCTAAACATTTTTTCCTAATAAACTCCAAAATGTGAAATAAATTCAGTCTCAATAACTGGGCTGGGAAAGAAGATTACAAATCACTTGATCTTCATTGATACTTTACTTAAAAATGCATATCCCTGTTTTAGAAATGCATAACAGGAGTCCCATTCAAACAGCTTTGGTAAAAATAGAGAAAATACAGTGTTTATTAATATACTTATCACACAGTTTCCATAAAGGACAAACATCATACTGGCTACATCTAAATAAATGTAAATATAAATAATTCAAAATCAAATTTTAAATTCTTATAAATTCTAAATTGCATAAGTCTTGTTCAAATTAAAAAAACACCCCAAATCATTACAGATTACCTTAGACAGCAACATTTTAGACACTTTTTAAACACTGTTAACTCTTTAAAGCTCATCTAAACATCATACCACGTATATTTTCCCATCTCTGTTCTTTATTGTAAAAAAAGCATCTGTTAGTGTTAAGAGAAAAAACAAAACAAAATCTATCCTCCTTTAATAAGCTACCCACTCATGTTATATACACAAAATTTTGCAGCATTAGGCACCAATACTTGGAAAACAAAAGGAAGCAGTACTGGCAGGAGAAAATAAATATATTGGTTTTGGCAATAAAAATTGGCTGAGTTTGGAGTCACACAGGAGATAAGGGTTCTCAATATAAGTTCCAACAATTGCAAGCTATATAAAGATACCGTCATTCAAGATTGATATTGGACAGCAATACAGCTTTAATTTAAGCTTAAATAAAAATTGCTCAGAGTATATAAGGTAATTCTCAATATAATTTGTATTAAAACTTTTAAACAAGAAGGTAAAAGCTAATACAAACTACTAGAAAGAAAGAAAGAAAAAAAGAAAGAAGAAAGAAGGAAAGAAAGAAAGAGAAAAAACCCCCAGAGAAAAACAAAAAGTGCAGGACAACAAAAGGAAAAAAGTATAAAGAATTGGCTTCCAAAATTCTCCACAGCCATTACAAATACATTTTGAACTCACTCTACAGTTGCATCATATTACTTTTATTTGTATAATCTATTCTGTTTAATTATTAAAAACATAAGTTCCAAGCTATTTTTTTTCATTTTTATGCAAAAAATCCATAAGAGGCTTCCAGTCAGGAATAAATGTAGATAATATTTTTTCTCTAATCAAAGAAGTTCAGTGCTGAGGTAATTAGTAAGAAGGGAATTAGTCTTTTTATTTACATTCATTGGAGAGGAAGGGATCACAAGAGAATAAGGAGGTACGTAAAGAGGAATACACACCAGAGGGAATATGCTAGCACAGGCTCTGGTGAGCTCCCTATGAGGGAAACAACAGGGAGGGAAGCCTTTAGCATGAAACTGATTAGGGTCCTTCAGTGTCAGATATAATACTGAATTAGTTGGAGGGTTTTAAGGCCACAGAGCTGAGTTTAACAACTTGCAATTACTACATTTTAGGGATATGCTAAAAAGAAGTTCAGGAACAGATAGTTAGCTCAGGCAAACTCTCCACTCTGTGTGGTGGAGGGAGAAAAATCCTGTCAGGCACAGACAATGCTTACTGTTATGGTGAACATGTGACAGAGACAGAAAGACACTACAAAGGTTATAAATGTGGGCATAGTCACAAAATTTCTTTTTTCTTACTTTCATAACAGTAAACGTTCACTATCCAAGGCAGTCACTAAATGAAGACAAGCTGTAAATCAAATACAAAATTCAAAAGCATTTGAAGAATTAAGATTGACTGGCAGTGATGTGACAAATCAAGAGAACAGCTACTTACATAGTATTGTGAATGTCTTGCTTTTTGTTTTGGCTTATAGTTCAGGCCTTTAGCCCAGTATAGGCATCTACATATGAAAGTGAAGAAAGTCTCCCTAAAAAGCATGGGGTTTCTTAACAATTTACACAATCTGAGATGGCCCTAGAATTTCCCATCCAACAATTCAAAATCATGTAAAGAATACTGTATTTCTATTGTTCTTTGTCCATTTTTCTTTGTCAATTGGATCCCAAGTTATTTTAATGAGTCCTAATTTCATCCTCCGAGGTGTGCTTTCATATCTTTCATATCCAGAACTGGTTGTATTATCTATCAGGTTAATTATTCAGAAACTACCTTTTTTCTGAAATCTTCTCAACCCTACCTGTTGAGTTCATGTTTTTGCAATATTGGTTTGTTTTTTTGTAAAGCCTTTGCTAAAACTTTGCTTGTGTGAATGGGTTCAGTAATTTGTGTGTTATTTTAAATTCCTATTATATGTTGTAGCATATATACCAGTCTTTCCGGTCCTTCAGCTTCAGTTTTGTTTCATATTTGTTGACCCATAATTGTTAGCTTTATAAGTGGTTCTGCTGCTTTTACTTTAAAGATTTCAATGGGTATTTAATTGGTGCCTTTCTAATTTGACAACTTATTTATTGCTATCACACCTCATTTTATTTAAAATGAGTAAATTAAAATTTATTCAAAAGTCTCTGGATGGTTCATAAGCATTAAAATATTTATGTATATGAACTAATTCTACCTTATTATATTGTAAAGTTATATAAAAGCAAAATACCACTCATGCATCATCACAAAATCTCCAGAACCATAAAGCCTACAAACTTGAAACTATGTTCCTCTTGGTTTCTAGGTACTCACAAAGAAAGGATTTTTTGAAATGACCATCAGAGCATTACTATTTCATATATTATTATTAATACGCTCTGATGCTAAGGAATTCTACTTTCGCTCCCCACCTGCAAAACACAAGCAGAGGAAAAGAGTTTGTTTCAGCTTCACAGCACCTGTTCTATATGTAAATGGTTGACTCCAAATCTACAAATCTGATTGGCCAAGAAAACTAAGCATTGGATTGGTTCACCATGCAGGCTCCTTGCTGTTCCCCCTTCCCCCCCCCCCTTGTTTAGCACAGCAAATACTTCTTTCAAGTTTCCAAACAGCTCCGCACTCTCTCACACATTGACCCAGACACGAGACAGATGAATACCAACTGGTTGCTGGTAGGCAGAGGAGAATTTTTTTCTCCTTATTTTCCTTCCAAAAACTAGGGCCCATCACATAGGTTCGTAGCAAAGCATGGGTATCAGCTGGTAGTCCGGATATCCCTGCCCTAGATAGAAAAAGACAAAGAGACACTGACTTTTTTAAAAAATAGGTTTTCTTGGGGAAGAAGCCTGGCAGACATTAAATCATTCCTTGGAAAAAGATTTACATAACTAAAAAATAGCTGATAATTCTGCAAAACTGTTTATTTTTAATGTAATGCTATTACATGCATTCTTAATGAAGAACATATATTTCAAAAAATAAACAGGCAACTCTCATAGTGGAGATTCTTTTCATGTGAACTTTTATTAAAGAGCTAATTTTTTGCCTGTATAGAATAGTGTTATGCATACATTATTATATTAATCTAATCTACAATCACTGAACATTGCTAAGTATGATAACACTGATTCTATACAGGCAAAAATTAGCTCTTTTAATAAAAGTCACAATGAAAAAGAATCTCCACTAATGAGAGTTTGCCTTTTATTTTTTTGAAATATATGTTCTTCATAAGTAATGCATGTAATAGCATTACATAAAAATAAACAGTTGCAGAATTATCAGCTATTTTTTAGTTAGTAAATCTTTTTCCCAAGGAATGATTAATGTCTGCCAGGCTTCTTCCCCCAAGAAACCTATTTTTAAAAAAGTCAGTGTCTCTTTGTCTTTCTTCTTATCTATGGGCAGTATATCGACTACCAGCTGGATACCCATGCTTTCTAACGAAACTATGTGATGGGCCTTAGTTTTGGGAAGGAAAATAAGGAGAAAAAAATTCTGCGCCTCTGCCTACCAGCATCCATTGGTTTCATCTGTTCTCGTGTCCTGTTCAATGTGTGAGAGAGTTGCGGGCTGTTTGAAACTGAAAGAGTATTTGCTGTGTAAACAAGGAGACCAGCAAGGAGCCTGGGCATGGCTTAGTTCAACTGTTCTGCTTTCTGCTATGAAACTAAAACTGAAACAAACTCCTCTCCTCTGCTTGTGTTTTGCAAGGGGGGAGTAGAACTCCTTAGCATCAGAGTATGTTTTATAATAGATATACAAAATACTGATACTGTGATGGTCATTTCAAAAATCCTTTCCTAGTGAGCACCTAGAAGCCAACAGGACTATGCTCAAATTTCAACTTTGTAGGCTTTACGGTTCTGGTGATGATATGTGAGTGGTATTTTGCTTTATATAGAGAGATTGCTTAAGCCCGTCGCCACTGCACTAACGGATGCAAAGAGGATGTAAAACGTTAAAAAAAAGGTTGCCATCCGTTGGAAAACGCTATGCATCCGTTGTGTACTCATTGCATACGTGTTTCATACGCTCTATTCGTCAAGCATCCGTCCACTGCGATTTCATCCGCACAAGAAGTTTTGAGCTGCACAAAACTTTGTGAACGGATGAACTTTCCGCTGTGTATGATGTAAATCCGTGACATCTGAGCAACAAACGTTTATGTCCATTTATCATCTGTTAAATTGTCCGTTGTATCCTCTCGGCATCCTCTGGGCCATCCTCGCAACTCACATCCACTGCAGCTGAAAACGGAAAGAGGAAGGAAACAAAATGTACACACAAACGTCTACACACGATTAGTAGCGCGGAAATAGAAAGGATGCGCAGTGAACGGTTTGCATCCGATATACATCTGCTAGGCTTCCTATAATGAATCCGTTTAACATCCCGCTACATACTACCCATGTCCGTTTCTTTTCCATTCTGTTTTATGCAATTTTTTGCCACTTTTTTGGAGGCGAATGACAACGATGGAGCCATCCCCCGCAAATTTTGCTCATCCGCTGTGTCCTTTATGCATACGTTTTGGCGTCCGTCGGCCAGTGAGACCTAGCCTTTAGATAAGATGTGTCTATTTCATTATTCCTCAGACTATTAGTCTTTTATGAAGAATTTTTCTTAGTAATCTCTCATTTAGTGTCTTTCTTTTTCCCTTGACTCCTGGAGAAAATTTTGCCTTAGTTCCCCAATGGAGAGATTTTTATTCTTATAATCTAAGGCAGGGATATCAACTCAAGGCCTGAGGGTCAGATACAACACAGGGTGCTTAGATGTGGCTCACCAGCTCAACCTGGAAACAGCAAAAGGACCGGCCTGTGGTGCTTCTGTCAGTGAAACAGAGCCCACTGGACTCCGTTTTCATTGGTGAAGAGCTTGCAGGAGGTTGTTTGGCTGAAAATGGAGCGCCAGGCAAGCCATATGTGGCTCCCTGAGCTCGTTTTCACTGGCAGGGGGCTGCAGGAGGCTATCACAGCTGAAAACAGAGCTCAGGAGGGCTGAGCACAAGCCTCCCTGAATTCTGTTTTCGCTGGCAGAGGCTGGAGGCCATCACGGCCAAAAATGGAGCCTCGATGAGTGATGTAGAGGTGGCCACGCTCCGTGGCCTCCGAAGGTCAAACACAGCCTGATATGGCCCTCAATGAAATCAAATTTGACACCCCTGGTCTAAGGGAAGAATTGTACACAAGTACTTAGGAAGAAATTTATCTAATCCTTACAGAAAAGGAATCCTCCCCTCCAGTGCCTTGTGGATACTTTTTCTCATGGACTTAGAGATGTTTTTTCCCCCTTCGTCCCCTTGAGGAAAGGATTCCCCCCCCCCTCCTGTAATCTTGAAGCCCCATTCAGGCCATATGAAAACCCTAGAGTTTTAAGGAACCAATTTGAAAAACTGTACTTTAGGCTATAACATTTGTGATGAGGTCAGAATAGCCAAGATTATTCTCATCAATTTATGGCTTATATTTGCAAGATCTGACTAACTTTCAGGAAATGCTAACATAATTTCTTGGTGTTCAGTCTTGCCTTGAATCGAATAGTTCCATTTCTTAATTTATGATTCTCCCAATTAAAAATGTTAGTTCGCAAATGTTTGGGATTTTTTTAAAAATAGTCCTGCCTCTTGATTTAAAAAACAAATTATCCTTTATTTTCAGATGTGCAGACAAAACTTTAGAAGATATGGCCATTGAAAATACACAGAAAGTCACAACCTGATAAATTAAGACTGGAGTATTTGTTCATCCATAGAATTGTTTTTAATCTAGCTAACTATATGTTTAAACAGTCAATCAACTTTTTGAGCCTTATTAATAGTTTTTATAATAACAAAAGTGACACCAAATCAACAGATGAGTGTCCTGAATTGTATATATTTATGGTTTGCTTGATTTGAATCTATAAATAATTGCACATAGAAATATGCATAACACATATGTTTCAACTTTCTACTGTGTTTCTCCCAGATACAGCCTCCACCAATAGGAAGGCCACAGCATGATTGCAAGGCATGAGGTGAAATTACGCCCCACCCCCAAAATTTAGGCCTATTTAAACCATGTGTTTCCCCGCTATTTCTCACATTGTTCGTTATAACTACACGAGGTGAAGAAAAATGGGGGGAAGGGTGGAGGGGATGGGGAGAAAACTTGCCTTTAGGAGTGCCCCTGGAGGTAACCTAGGCTAGAATACTCCAATAGCCAATAAGAACGCTCCCTGAAGGCAGAGTCCCAGCCACTTCAGGGCGTGGTGTTAGCTGCCCATGTCCCCATGCCTCGCCCTGAAGCAGCTGGGGACTCTGCCTTCAAGGAACTTTTGTCTGCCGATAGAGCGGCCTCGTGCGAGGGGAGTGTGTTGTGTGTGTGTGCTCCGTCTGAGGCCGCTTCTACCGGCCAATTGAAGTGCTAGTGACTGATTTGGGGAGCTTTCCATCACCCGAAAGAGACTGCCTAAAGGCGAGGGGACATGGGCAGCCATGCCTCACCCTGAAGCGGCTGGGGACTCTGCCTTCAAGGGAGTTTTCGTCTGCCGATAGAAGCGGCTCGTGGTGAGGGGAGTGTGGTGTGTGCTCTCGCCCTGAGGCCCTTCACCGGTCGTTCGAAGTGACTGATGACTGCACTTGGGGGCTTACATCGCCCAAAAAAGACTGCCTAAAGGCTAATGAACATGGGCAGCCACGCCATGCCCTGAAGCAGTTGAGGACTTTACCTTCGGGGAGCTTTCGTCAGCTGATAGAAGTGGCCTCGCGGTGAGGTACATGTGTATGGGCCACCTCTAGTGAGGGAGGAAATTAAATCACCCATGAAAACATGAACCAAGCCATTTTTTCATTGGTCGGCCTAAATTTTGGGGGTGGGGCTTAATTTCACCTCATGCCTTGCAATCATGCTGGGCCTTCCTATTGGTGGAGGCTGTATCATTGGAGAAACACAGTAGAAAGTTGAACATATGTGTATGCATATTTCTATGTGCAATTATTTATAGATTCAAATCAAGAAAACCATAAATATATACAATTCAGGACACTCATCTGTTGATTTGGTGTCACTTTTGTTATTATAAAACTATTAATAAGGCTCAAAAAGTTGATTGACTGTTTAAACATATAGTTAGCTAGATTAAAAACAATTCTATGGATGAACAAATACTCCAGTCTTAATTTATCAGGTTGTGACTTTTCTGTGTATTTTCAATGGCCATATCTTCTAAAGTTTGTCTGCACATCTGAAAATAAAGATAATTTGTTTTTTAAATCAAGAGGAGACTATTTTTAAAAAAATCCCAAACATTTGCAACTAACATTTTTAATTGGGAGAATCATAAATTAAGAAATGGAACTATTCGATTCAAGGCAAGACTGAACACCAAGAAATTATGTTAGCATTTCCTGAAAGTTAGTCAGATCTGCAAATATAAGCCATAAATTGATGAGAATAATCTTGGCTATTCTGACCTCATCACAAATGTTATAGCCTAAAGTACAGTTTTTCAAATTGGTTCCTTAAAACTCTAGGGTTTCATATGGGCCTGAATGGGGCTTCAAGATTACAGGAGGGAGGGGGGGAATCCTTTCCTCAAGAGACGAAGGGGGAAAAAACATCTCTAAGTCCATGAGAAAAAGTATCCACAAGGCACTGGAGGGGAGGGATTCTTTCTGTAAGGATTAGATAAATTTTTCTTCCTAAGTACTTGTGTACAATTCTTCCCTTAGACCAGGGGTGTCAAATTTGATTTCATTGAGGGCCATATCAGGGCTGTGTTTGACCTTCGGAGGCCAGGGGGCGTGGCCAGCTCTACATCACTCATCGAGGCTCCATTTTTGGCCGTGNGAGGGCCATATCAGGGCTGTGTTTGACCTTCGGAGGCCAGGGAGCGTGGCCAGCTCTACATCACTCATCGAGGCTCCATTTTTGGCCGTGATGGCCTCCAGCCCTCTGCCAGCGAAAACAGAATTCAGGGAGGCTGTGCTCAGCCCTCCTGAGCTCTGTTTTCAGCTGTGATAGCCTCCTGCAGCCCCCTGCCAGTGAAAACCGAGCTCAGGGAGGCCACATATGGCTTGCCTGGGCTCCATTTTCAGCCAAAACAACCTCCTGCAGCTCTTCACCAATGAAAACGGAGTCCAGTGGGCTCTGTTTTCACTGACAGAAGCACCACAGGCCGGTCCTTTGCTGTTTCCAGGTTGAGCTGGTGAGCCACATCTAAGCACCCTGTGGGTTGTATCTGACCCTCAGGCCTTGAGTTTGATATCCCTGCCTTAGATTATAAGAATAAAAATCTCTCCATGGGGAACTAAGGCAAAATTTTCTCCAAGGAGTCAAGGGAAAAGAAAGACACTAAATGAGAGATACTAAGGAAAAATTCTTCATAAAAGACTAATAGTCTGAGGAATAATGAAATAGACACATCTTATCTAAAGGCTAGGTCTCACTGGCCGACGGACGCAAAACGTATGCATAAAGGACACAGCGGATGAGCAAAATTTCGGGGGTGGCTCCATCCGTTGTCATTCGCTCCAAAAAGTGGCAAAAAATTGCATAAACAGAATGGAAAAGAACGGACATGGGTAGTATGTAGCGGGGATGTTAAACGGATGTTCATAGGAAGCCTAGCAGATGTATATCGGATGCAAACCGTTCACTGCGCATCCTTTCTATTTCCGTGCTACTAACGCTGTGTAGACGTTCTGTGTACATTTTGTTTCCTTCCTCTTTCCGTTTTCAGCTGCAGTGGATGTGAGTTGCGAGGATGGCCAGAGGATGCCGAGAGGATACAACGGACATTTAACAGATGATAAATGGACATAGAACGTTTGTTGCTCGGATGTCACGGATTTACATCATACACAGCGGAAAGTTCATCCGTTCACAAAGTTTTGTGCAGCTCAAAACTTCTTGTGCGGATGAAATCGCAGTGGACGGATGCTTGACGAATAGAGCGTATGAAACACGTATGCAATGAGTACACAATGGATGCATAGCGTTTTCCAACGGATGGCAACCTTTTTTTAACGTTTTACATCCTCTTTGCATCCGTTAGTGCAGTGGGACGGGCTTAAGCAATCTCTCTATATAAAAGCAAAATACCACTCACATATCATCACCAGAACCGTAAAGCCTACAAAGTTGAAATTTGGCACTTATGTTCCTGTTGGCTTCTAGGTGCTCACTAGGAAAGGATTTTTTGAAATGACCATCACAGTATCAGTATTTTGTATATTATTATTAACATACTCTGATGCTAAGGAGTTCTACTCCCCCCCTTGCAAAACACAAGCAGAGGAGAGGAGTTTGTTTCAGTTTTAGTTTCATAGCAGAAAGCAGAACAGTTGAACTAAGCCATGCCCAGGCTCCTTGCTGTCTCCTTGTTTACACAGCAAATACTCTTTCAGTTTCCAAACAGCCCGCAACTCTCTCACACATTGACAGGACACGAGACAGATGAATACCAATGGATGCTGGTAGGCAGAGGCAGAATTTTTTTCTCCTTATTTTCCTTCCCAAAAACTAAGGCCCATCACATAGTTTCGTAGCAAAGCATGGGTATCCAGCTGGTAGTCGGATATACTGCCCATAGATAAGAAGAAAGACAAAGAGACACTGACTTTTTAAAAATAGGTTTTCTTGGGGAAGAAGCCTGGCAGACATTAATCATTCCTTGGGAAAAAGATTTACTAACTAAAAATAGCTGATAATTCTGCAACTGTTTATTTTTATGTAATGCTATTACATGCATTACTTATGAAGAACACATACTTCAAAAAAATAAAAGGCAACTCTCATAGTGGAGATTCTTTTTCATGTGAACTTTTATTAAAAGAGCTAATTTTTTGCCTGTATAGAATCAGTGTTATGCATACTTAGCAATGTTCAGTGTATTGTAGATTTAGATAATATTATGTATGCTGGAAATAAAGCATTGGCATTGAAATTGTACATTAATGTATTCCAATACACTTAATGAGGAGCCAGCATGCTTAAGCAGAAAGAGTTCTGGCCTTAAATTGGGAAGTCTCTCATCTTCATCCCTTAAGAAATTTGATGACCTTGTTCTCTTATAGGAACAATACAATGAAAAGAACTGAGTATGTTCTATCTTATGCTTTTCATAGGAAAGACAGGATACAATGCAATACAATTCCTCCTATAAAGACGGTAAAATATAGTTCCTCTTCAACAGTTGATAAAATAATTTGTTCTTTTCCTTGTAGGTATCAGTATGTAAAAATAAGGATTTCTGTACAGAAGACCTGAATAGATCTACCACTCAAGAGGAATTAAAGAAAGCACAAAGTCTTCCTAGTTTGATTCATGAAAGCAAAACAAGCAATAACAATAAACAGTCTAAAGAAGGATTTTTACAATATCTTGGGAGTTTATTTGGTATTTCTTCTAAATCATCATACAAAGAAAAAAAACCTAATTTTGGAGATGGGCATTGCAAAATGAAACAAGGCTTTTCAGATCAAAGTAACCATCAAGACAAAGGACCCACTGAGCATCTCAAATCAAAAATACTTGCCATTTCGAATTTTGAAACTGAACAGAACATATCAAGCAAAGAAGAAGACAGTAATTTAAGAATTAAATCTAGTCCACAACATTTACAGAAACCTCAGGATCAATCTGTTGAAACAGCAAAGTGAGTTCAAATATAGTGTCTAATTATATATTTTAATTTGAGCTCATAGGATCATAAAAAATTTCTTCAGTGTTCATACTGAACAATGCGTAATGTACATAAATTAGTTCTCATCCTGTATGATCTACTCTTTAAAGATTCATCAGTGGGAGAGTCATGCAAAAGATATAGTCTTATATGTAAGGAGTTTGAATTTACAAAATTAAAAACAGAATGAGGACAGATTATAAACATTTTACATATTCCTTATCAGTTGAATCTAATAATGAAGGAGGTATCAAAAGATGGAAAGGTGACCAGTATGAAACCAATTTGTAAAAATTATACACCACTCATTTTAATGATATTTATCAGGCAAATTGTAGAAACAGTAATAAAAGAAAAAATGAAGTGAGCATATAGCAGAACTAGCCTTAGTGCAGGAAATCACATAAATACTGCAGAGGTAAATACTACTATCTGATTTAGTCACTGTGCAAAGCAAAATGCTGGACTATGATGGTCCTATTATCCTGGAGCTGGAAATTAAATGTCATCACTTCCAATAGCTACACAAATGTTTGTTTGTGCCTTTAGTGAGTCGACTTTTGCAGACTACATGAGAAAATTCATAACAGATTTTAGGGAACAATTTTAGAATAGGATAGAATATTTTTATTGATCAAGTGTGATTGGACACACAAGGAATTTGTCTTGGTGTAAATACTCTCAGTATACATAAAGAAAAGATAGATTTGTTGAGAATCAAGAATCATAAGGTACAAAGCTTAATGATAGTCATAGGGTACAATCAACAATCAAATCATACTAGCAAACAGTCAATATAAATCGTAAGGATACAAGCGACAAAGTGGGAGGGGATGGGTGATAAGAAGTGATGAGAAGATTAACAGTAATTGTGCACACTTTGTAAATAGTTGAACAGTGTTGAGAGAATTATTTATTTAGCAGAGTGATGGCTTTCGGGAAAAAACTGTTCTTGTGTCTAGTTCTGGTGTGCAGTGCTCTATCGCGTCGCTTTGAGGGAAGTAGTTGAAACAGTTTATGTGAGGGGTCTATAAATATTTTCACAGCCCTCTTTTTGACTTGTGCAGTATACAGGTCCTCGATTGAAGGCAGGTGGGTAGTAATAGCTTTTTCTGCATTTTGGAAGTGATTGGCCATTGCCTTTTTAGAGCTAAGAGAAAATATCTCAAAAGTCCAAGTCCCCAGGCCTTGAAAATTCAGAAGTGAAAAACTCTGGAAACAATTGGTACTTTTTATTCAATCCTGAGGCATGGCACAAATGAGTAACTGACATTTGAAAAGTCAGCGCTGGGAGCAACCGCCTCCCAACACTCTATTTTTAGGCAAAACCACGGCCTTCCCATCCCCTAGCACCAATGTCAGTATTCGGTGTCGTATCAGCAGTCTACCATCCAGTGCCTGCATTTCTGGCCTCTTGAGTTCCACATGCTGTCTGCTCCAGCAGCAATCAGCTGGGCTTCAGAGAATTATCAGCTGGGCAGATGACTGGAGAATGCCATCATTGGCCTTTTGCTTATGATCGCTGCAGTCGAGGCTTACACCACCCCAGCCAAATGCTCTGCTCCAGGCAAGGTCGTTGCTGAGTCGTTGCTCCCTTCATCGCAGCGATTTCCGTTCTTTCCCCTACCTCCCCCCCCTTTTTGTCAAGCTTTTAGGGCTTGACAAAATAACTGGTCCAGGCAAGCTGCTAAAATTTAGGCAAGACTAAACTAAGGCAAGACAAACTCTGATCTTCTCAATCTTAGTCCAGTATGTTAATCTTTAAAGCAAATTGTATCTCACAGGGAGGCTTACACAAATGGTTTCTCATAGGTAGGCTTACACAAATGCAGCTACTTCTGCAATGTCACTCACAATTGCAAAACAGAATTTCCCATTTACAGGAAACAAATAAGCACCTTTGTTACAGCAGGAAGGTAAAATTAATCACAATGCAAAGTAAAACAATAATGGCTACTCAGTGGAAAGTAAGTCTATAGAGGTTAAAAGCTATATTTGATCATGTCCAGGGTTTTTTGTTTGACAAACTTGAACTGAGCATAGGCTTTCCACATCCATTTCTTCATGTATGCATTTTGCACAATGAAAATCAAGATATATAGAAAGATGTGAGTGGCTTATTTTATGCAGATAGATTCAGAGGCTATATTACAGTTGAGAAAATGCAACAGTGTTTTGAGTGACCAATTTTGAAAATCTTTCAGATTGTCTCTTTTGTGCTTTCAAATAGTTCTCACTTAATGACGATAATTGAGATTGGAAAGTCTATCACTCAGCAGTGTGATCATAAAGCATGACATCCCATGCCCACTTCATTTAGCAATGGCAAACTTAGCCATTGGTGTTATTAAACAAGGATTACTGGTTTTTAAATGGAAACATCACAACCTCCTGCCAGATTCCAATAAGCAAACTCAGTGGGGAAGCCAGCAGGAAATTACTAGTCCAGGTAGTCTATAAGCAAGTGAGTGGATAAATAGTTTCTATGGCATGGGCGCAACAAAGACTGGGGGTAATTCTAGGGGAGGAAAAAGCACAAAGGTCTCCTGTGGCACAGCATGAGCATGCTAGACTAGGGATGACAATTGCCAGGTGAGGGAGCATGTGCACAAGGGTGATTTGGCTACTTCCAAACAAGAGCTGGAGATGGCCACTGCCGGAAGGGAGGTACACTGTGCCATTAGGATAGGCCTAAGTCAGCAGAGAAGATCACAAATGATGATCATGTGACTATGGGATAACCCAAAGATCATAAGTGGGATCTGGTTGCCAAATACCAGAATCGTGACTGCAGGGATTCTCTGATGGCTGGAACTTTGAGGACCAGTTATAAGTACAAGTCATTCAGTGTCTTAACTTCAAACAGTTGCTAAAAAAAATGCTCATTAACTGAGAACTACTGGTGTATATGAAAGACATTGTCAAGTGTTGAAATGAATTTTTGTCTTTGCAGTAATGGCACATTTTTTCAACAATATTCAATAAAGTATATGACTTAGAAATATATTATTGCATTTTTTATGGAAACAGTTCTTTATGCATTTTTGTAAGGTTAGTTGACAGGTAGATGTAGGTTATAAAAATATTCTATAAGTTACAACAGAAATAAAGAGCTTAGTTTGAGCTAAATTTTCTCAGTTAACATTTCAATTTTTAAAATATATCTTAAAACAAAGTGATTTATAGACTGTGAACTAAATTCTGTAAATATAAAAACAAACATGCCAATACTATATTATATAGCGCTAGTTTCTCTTTTTTCCCTCAAATGTTAGATATTTTATTTCAGTGAAATCTGTTACAAGGATTAAAGTGTTTGTCAAACATCTCGGGAGCTCTGAAATACCAGATGAAACTATTGGAATACATAAGCTGCTTTCCTTCCCTTCCCTCACCCCCCACAAAAAGAATAAGGATGGCATCAGAATAATCTCTCCTGGCAACATTATTATAGCTTCCATTAGCATTATGTGGGGTATTAAGTGCAAGAGAATTTGTATTTATTTTAGATTCATTTAGTCTTTATTCACTTTTAGTTCTATAAAATACATTTAAGGCAGAGATTATACCATTTATATATAATTCATAACAGAATATCACTTTTTGTAGGTTTTTAATACCTGAGTCATACATCTTTCCTAATGAGACATAGTCAGCTTATTGTACACCCAACAGTAACCTAATACCTGATTTTACAGTCAACAACATTCTTTAATTTTATTTATACAATGTGTATATTTCTCATTTATGCTTACTAATGTCTGTATTACAAATCAAATACTATATGTATATTGCTTTAACAATGCTTTCTAATGGTGGCAGAGTTATATTCAGTTAAAATCATAGAACATTGTGTTACAGAGTAAGCATGCTAAGAGTTATCTGTGCATGTGTGCACCGAGCTTCATTGAATTGCAAATAACAGTTTATTGGCACATAGTCGAAATAGCCTTCATATTTTTTTAAGAAAATCAGCCAATCAAAAATACATGAGCAGAAAGTAGGCTATCTTGTGTTTGTTAAAATCCTACTGTTCCCAAAGAAAGAAAATTTCAAACTGTTTCTAAGTCGAATGATAAACTCTTGTTTTAAACCGCGACATCAAGTAATTCATGATACTTAGCTTTGCATGTTCTGTTCCCATATTTTTAAAAATGGTACATGTGAGGATTTTGTACATTGTTTTGTAATGTAAAACAGCTTTTATCAATGTCCAGGCAGTCCATTTGTCCAACCGTTTCTTTAGTGATTGTAATTACTATGAAAATGAAAAAGGTGACTTATGATGGTTTTTCACACTTAAAACTATTGCACCATCTTTGACACATGTTGAAACTGTAGAAACTTGGTAACTGGAATGTATTTATGACATTTACACTAACCCAGAATCATGTAATCACCATTTGCAACCTTCCCAGTTGGCTTCCACCAAGTAAAGTTAATGGAAATAGCCAGATTTGCTTAACAACCGCATGATTCACTTAGTAGCAAGCAATGATTTGCTAACAACTGTGGCAAAAAGATTATTAAAAAAAGAGCACAACTTATTTTACAACTGTCTTACTTAGCAGTGGAAATTTTGGGCTCAATTGTGGTTATAAGTTTAGCACTAACTGTAATACTTTCCAAATGTTTTGCTATAACTACCATCATTCCACTAATAGCATTGGCTATTGTGATTTATGTTAGTTTAATGATGTAGTTTCAGTGCTAATGTATTCATTTCCATGGAGAGAAACTTTTCCAAAGATTCTTCCTTATCTGCATCTACCTTTTGCAAAAAACATGCCATATTTTTCAGCCATTTTCTCATGACATTGCCTTTGCCTCATACCTGGCATTCACACAAGACAACCAAAAATCATCCTTAGTTGTCCCAGTTTTTTAAAGTCCCAGTTTTCCTTCTGTGGGGTGTAAGGCAAAGATTTCTCTAATATACAAAAAAAATATTGCAAGAGGAATCTTCCTTAGACCAGGGATTTGGCCTTAGTAGTCCAAAAATTGTTCTGCTTCAGTAATTCTAAAATTATTATGTAGATAACTATTAAATGTATTATATAACTTACACTTTTAATACCATTCCCTCTCTATTACAATATAGGTTAACTGTTAACTGTAGTAAGTATATAATTGCATGTGGCTAGAAATATTTGCTAATATGCCATTAATGATGTTTCTATTCCAGAAAAACAGAAAGTGAACCCCCAGCATATGCAATTACTTATGCAACCTACCGAGGTTCTGCAAGAATTAAGCAGTTGCTTAAGAAACAAGCAGACTTGGAACAAGAAACAGTAACCAGAACCAGTATTAGCAATTCTCCTGTAGAAAGCAAAAAAGAGGAAATCACAAATACTTTAAGCTCAGAAACTACAAAAGAACCAGAATCGTTACTGCAGAATGGAAAATCTAAAACTAAAGATGACAAACAAAATTTACAAGAAAACATGCTTTGGTCTGAAATGAATCAGAAGGAAGATATTCAGAGTGATTGTGAGCACAATGAACTAAAGAACAAAATTACCTTTTTGACAGAAATTGAAACAATTGAAAACTGTGTTGAAGAACTTGAGTCTGTAAAATGTGTATCAGTTTCAGACAAATCAGAAATTAACAGGAAGCTTTTATTAGATCCACCAGCATTTCTGCCAAATCCAGTCAGTTCTAGCTACCAAAATATAAATTCTGCAAGTATCAATTCAGAAAACAGTAGATTAGATGAAAAGAGAAAAGCATTAGAAGAAATACATATGCAGCTACAGTCAAACAATGTTAGCACTGTTTGTTTTAAAAAAGAAGCACATTTCTGTGTTTCTTCCAACACAGAAACAAAAGAGACAATACAAAATGAGTTTTCATCTTATCTCAAAAAAGAGTCAACTAATAATGACCATCAATTGTTAGAAGATAAATATTCTTGGACTGACGATCAGTTTAAATTAGAATCAGTTAATCCATCATACATGAATAGCCATAACTGTAGTGATCAAATAAATAATAATGAAAATTTAAATACAGCTACGATGACTGAAAATCATTCTCAATTGTTTCTCCAGCAGGTACAGAAGAATAAACCAGCAGGTACAGAAGAATTGCCATTAGTTTTCAAATCGGGAATGTCAGCCCTTTCCACAGAAAATGGGTCTGAGTTGCTCTTTTGCAGCAAGGGTGGCCTAGAGAGTAAAGAAACCACTGAGCCATTATTATTTAGAGATCAACAAAATAATTCCAGGATCTCCATTATGGCTAATATTGGAACTAGTAAAGTGATTGAGAATGTTGGAATACTTGCTGTGGAACTTGACGCAGTTTTGTCTAATGATACAGAGGAAAATAAAGCCAACATTTCTTTATTAGATACTGAATATACACATGTTGACTCCTTCAAAACAGATGCAAGTAATGTCCCTCAAAGTCTTGAAGCTAAGAATGACTGTTATCCTATCAAGAGAAATGAGAATAAAACTCTGATCCAACCATTAAATAGCTTAAATATTTGTTCATCTCTTGAGAAACAAAATAAGCTCTTTGAACTGGAAAACGTGAGACATGTAAAGAACACAGATATGTCATCTCTTAAAACTACAAAAATTGATGCAATTAAAACTCCAATTATTTCTGGGAAAACAAGCAATTCAGTGCTCACTAGCATAAGAAATAATGTCAAGCCACCTGAAAACAAAGAATTCTCTTGTCTGTCTGTTATTTCTTCCGAAAATGAGTGTTTGACCCACAGTTCTCTACCTATGAAATCTGAAATTCATACAACTCTCTCAGGACAGAATTCTAATTGCCTCATGACTTCGACTTCAAAAATTGCTACTAGTATGGAAAAACAAGTAATTGCTGCTTTATTTTCTAAATCAAACAACCAGTCTTTTAAGGAACCATTAAAAAATGTTGAAACAGGAAAGCAACTGCAAATTAAATCTCAAAACCTAACATTCTTGTTTAAAAAGGCTGATGAAATAGTAGATGAAGTTCTCCATTTAGCAATAGAAGAAATTAGATCAAAACAAACAGCTTACATCTGTCAAAATAATGACACTAAGTATAATGAAAGTCCCAGCTCTCAAAAAGATCATACAAATACCAAAATGATGTCAGGATCAAAAAAAATGCAGTCAGGGAATTCTTCATTAAAGCCCTTTAATGTGAATGATATCACTGGACTTAAATTTGACAATGAGACTCAGAATGAAAAGGAACCATTGAATATCACTGATAAAACTGATTTACACAATTCAGTAACAGTAAAACCAAAAGAAATAACTGACAATGTTATTAAAACAGCCAAACAAAATCCAGCAGTTGTGCCATATGAGAAACATTTAAGTCAGGACTTTTCTCAAAATACAAATATGTGTTACACTGAAGCATCAGAGATACCTATAACTGATGCAGAATTATCAACTAAGCTTTCTGAAATAATTGAAATACCGTTAAATCTAAGTCCAGTATTCCCAAATGAAGAGCAGAAGATAACTGTTGAGGGTGTAGCAAATGTCTCAGTTCCTTTTAACTTCAAAGAAGAGAGTAAAGAGGTTTCTGGAGAAATTATACCAAAGAATGTGTGTTCAGGCCAAACAATTTGTGAAGAATGGTATGATGACATAACTAAAGTAAATTCCAGTCCTGACAAAATAAATAATGCCAAATACAATAAAGATGATGATTGTACAACAAGTAGGGCAATTGTTGGTGATATCACTAGTAGCTGGATATGTGAGAATCAATGTAATTTAGTAAAAGGAGAGGCTATTAAGACCTGTAAGCAATTATCAGCATGCTCAGTTTTAACAAGGAATGTACTACCCTTTAACTCAAACATTAATACATATGGTAGCTCTTCTGATAAATATAAATATGAACTAACATACTTAGGTTCACCTGAACATAATATAGAGAATGATTTCCCCAAAAATGAGATAAAAAGTGAAGCTATTACTGCTGAAAGAAAGGAACCACATCAAAAATATTATGAAATAAATAGTGAATGGGGCAGTAGCAAAATGGGAAAGGAAGATATAATACAAGATACTAAGTTCAATGTCCTTTTTAATGTATCTGAATCATCTCTGTTGAACAACTCATCAAACATTGGTTTTGTCCATGGAGAAGTAGTAAATGAGGACCCATGTTTAATAGCAGATAATGTACCTACGGAGTATTCTCTGGATGTTGACAGTGCAAATGAAAATAAATCCCCAAATTGTTTTGCCTTTCCTACACCAGAACACTGGAAACACAATTCTTCCTTTAATATTTTGTATAAAGACAGTCTTCAAGATGAAAGCTATTCTTTTTCAGGAGGAGAAATAATGAGTACCTTATCCCATCCTGATTTATCCTTGGATAACAAGCATAAGATGTATGAAACATCCAGATTCAAAGACAACCTCTTTGCTTCTTATGATGAAAGCAAGCAGTTGACTGAGATGCTGGGTGATACTTGTTCAGAATCTTTCATGACTGTGGAAGCAAAGCGATACAAGGTTTACCCCTTTTCTTTGTCTCCTATATATGAAGATGATGGTTCTCAAGAAGACTTGTCTTCCACTAACATCTCACCAAGAAATCATTATAGTGGATCACCAGGAGAAGATCAATCTTTATCTGTCTTAACACTTTTGCAATCAGTATCTGAAAAGTTGAAATCTAGTAATCAGTACAATGAAAATGAACAAAACAAACTTTATGAAGAAAAAAATCAAGAGGAAGAAAAAGAAATCTCTATTTCCAATATTTGGCAAGGCAATAAAAATATTGAATTCCCAAAAGACTTTTCTAGACAATTTATTTCTAAGGAAGTATTTCATTCAGAAGAAACTTCATCTTTGAGTTCAACATTTGCAGTTCATTTTATTCAAAAATCTGACTCTGGCATGAAGCCTTTTTTAAAGGATACATATTCTGAAAATCTGCCTGGCTTGGGTTATTTAGTTGAAAAAGGAAATACACTTGGAAACAGAATATTGCCAGCTGATCCTCCATCTAAATCTACAAAGCTGCTGAAATTAGTAACCTGTCAAAAGGTAATTCTTTTCACTAAATTTATACACAGTAGGGACCTAATCTATATATTTCATTTCTTCTGTACCACACATTTACATTTTAAATGTATCATGGAGATGCATTTCCCATATAAACAAAATTCTATTGATTCTGCTTAATTTACTGTGAGAATTTGATACATAATATGTTACTCTTTCAATGTACTGTATCCAATATACTCTCTATATATTGTACAATCTAAAATATAATAGGCAGATGAAATGAAAGAAAGCATGCTTTTTTACCAGAATTTGAACTGAAAAATACTTTTCTCTTTACTGTAAGAACTAACTCAGAATACTCTGCTGATAGTTTTGAACAAAGTCGCCAAATATATTTTTCTACAAGTTTAACTTATGTCTTTAAGGTTTTCAGAAATGGTTTGTGAGCATAATTATACACTTTTACTTAAAAATGTTAAGATATGCTTCATAAACATGTTTTTTAAAATATTTTTCTTGGCTTATTGAATATTAAAATTATTTATTTTTTTCTGATTATAGTGTCCTGTTGGTAGGAGTATACTGAAGTGCAATCCAAGACCAGGAAAAGTGAGTGTGATTTTATATAAAAAAATAAAATTTCAGTATTGTCTGCTTTGTCATAAACTTTTCTCAAAAGTAAGGAATAAATGAGTGACAAGTATTGAAAGGAAGTCTATACAGGTGAAACTCAAAAAATTGGAATATCGTGCAAAAGTTCATTTATTTCAGTAATGCAACTTAAAAGTGAAACTAATATATGAGATAGACTCATTACATGCAAAGCAAGATAGTTCAAGCCATGATTTGTCATAATATGAGATGATTATGGCTTATAGCTCATAAAAACCCCAAATCCACAATCTCAAAAAATTAGAATATTACATGCATCAATAAAACAAGATTGTACATAGAACAATATCAGACCTCCGAAAATGTATAAGCACGCATATGTACGTAGTACTTGGTTTGGCCCCTTTTACAGCAATTACTGCCTCAATGCAGTGTGGCATGGAAGCTATCAAGCCTGTGGCACTGCTGAGATGTTATGGAAGACCAGGATGCTTCAATAGCGGCCTTCAGCTCTTTTGCATTGTTCTCGGTCTCATGTCTCTCATCTTTCTCTATGGGGTTCAGGTCAGGCGAGTTTGCTGGCCAAGTCAATGCTCAGTAATCCACAAGTCATTAAACCAGGGTTGGTGCTTTTGGAACTGTGGCAGGTGCCAAGTCCCTGCGGAAAATGAAGTCAGCATCCCCATAAAGCTCATCTGCAGAAGGAAGCCATGAAGTGCTCCAAATCTCATGGTAGATGCTGCGTTGTCCCTGGACTAATGAAGCACAGTGGACCAACACCAGCAGAATGACATGGCTTCCCAAATCAACACAGACTGTGGAAACTTCAACACTGGACTTCAAGCATCTTGAAGTGTGTGCCTCTCCATTCTTCCTCCAGACTCTGGTCCTTGGTTTCAATGAGATGCAAAAGTTGCTCTAATCAGAAAAGAGGACTTTGGACCATGAGCAACAGACCATTCTGTTTTTCTTTACCCAGGTAAGACGTTTTCTGACGTTTGTTGTTCAGGAGCGGCTTGACAAGAGGAATATGACATTTGAAGCCCATGTCCAGGATCCGTATTCTTGTGGTGGCTCTTGATGCACTGACTCCAGCCTCATCCACTCCTTGGAAAGTCCCCAACACTTTTGAATGGCCTTTTCCTGAAAACCCTCTCCAGGCTGTGGTCATCCTGCTGCTTGTACACCTTTTTCCTTCCACACTTTTCCTTCACATAACTTTCTATTAATGTGTTTGGATATAGCACTTGGAACATCCGAACTTCTTTGCAATACCTTTTGAGGATTTCCCTCCTTATGGAGGGTGTCAGTGATGGTTTTCTGCACAAACTATCAGGTCAGCACTCTTTTCCATGATTGTGCTTCCTACTGACCCAGACTGAGAGACCATTTAAAGGCTCGGAATCCTTTGCAGGTATTACGGCTTAATTAGCTGATTAGAGTGGGCCACTTTGACCTAGAATATTGAACCTTTTCACAATATTCTAATTATTCTGAGATTGTGATTGGAGTTTTCATTGAGCTGTAAGCCATAATCATCTCAATTATGACAATCATGGCTTGAACTATCTGCTTTGCATTTAATGAAGTCTATCTGCTCATATATTAGGTTCACCTTTTAAGTTGAATTACTGAAATAAATGAACTTTTGCACGATATTCTAATTTTTCAAGTTTCACCTGTAATTAGCATAGTTATCTGCTACAACAATGAAATACAATGAGGAGGTTGATAGGTTTGAGACAGCATTGTAATGTAGTCTGGTAAAATTCATTTTATGGCCTAGATCAGCTAGCCTGGTGGGCTAGACCCATAAAATTCAAATTATCGAAACTAACTTAATGATTATGTCATGCAAATACATTATGTTTGCACCAAAAACACAGTATAATTGATACAAGAAGAATAGAAAATGAATGTACCAAATTTGCTTTACATTATTGCATTATTGTATGTCATTTGCAGATGCTTATTTATGATTTTCATGGAAACACAAATGAACTAGAAATTTATCATGATGTGGTAGATGCTACTTTCTGGATGTTTTCAAAAGAAGCATTAATCTCAGTTATTAGAGGATGGTAAGAAAAACGTATCTAATAGCATGGATCACATTTGACTAATATTATGACAATGTTTGATAAAAGATATATGTGGACATACAAAAAAGACAACACACTTGCAAAGTTTATTCACTGTAATTTTGGCCATATAATACTTATCAGTAAGTAATACTTTGCATTTTCCTTAGTTTGAATATTTTGTCAGGGCTTTAAGAAGACTGAAACACAAGATAAGCAAGTAAATGTAAACTTTCCAGAAATCTACATTTATAGGTAATTAAAGAATATATCCATACCAAAAAAAAAGAAAAAGAAAACAAAGTATATTTTATTAAAAATAAGACTAGAGACATAACATCTCAATTAATACACATATATAGATGTGGAAATATTAGTTTAATGTGCAGTAAAAAGAGTTTAAAGTAATTTCCAGACAGTATATAATAATTGTAATATCAGAAAATAAATATTTGTTTGTTGTTAGTTTTATATCCCACCTTTCAGTTTTGACATAACAAACATATGAGGTGGATAAGGAAGAAAGAATCACTGGTACAAAGTCAAATGATGTATAAACAATCCTTGCAATAATTTTCATAATACGTAATTATGTAAGCTTTCCAAACAATGTTGCGAAGTAGACAAAGAACAGAAAAATCTTTAAGTGAGAAGCTCTAAATCATTTATTTGTATTGTGTCCCTAAAACAATGTTAGAGTGAAATTATTTTTTGTGATCATTGTTGCCAATCTATCTTATTCTAACTTTAGAAAAACAATTTATATTCCCCTGCCCATTCTGAATGACAGGCTAAAGTATGTGAAAGTGGTCTGTAACCATCCATATGAAACTAAAAGAAAAAAGACTGGCTTGCATTTTTTTTTATATTGATTTTTTAAATCTTTAAAAATAAGACATATATGTTTAACAAATGAAAATAATGTAGCTAAGTGGCAGATGTTTTTCTTGTAGCAGTGTGCAATTTAAATCTGTTGGAAAAGCCATTGCTCATATTATATATCAGTGTGTATGTGTGCTCATTGTACACATGTGAAAGGCTGCAGATAATTATCACTGCAAATATTGATCCTTATTAGTATTGGTACTGTGCTTGCAATGTGAGTGGCATATTTATATTGATATATTCATTAATGTAGCTGGATTTTATATGAGAAACCAACATTTCAAGGTCAGAAATATGTTCTAGAAGAAGGAGAAAGGATGCTGACTGACATCTTGAATCTTCACAGAGAGAAAGCTCAAGGAAATTTTACAATTGGTTCCATCAAGCACATAACGAAGGTATAACAATTATAATAAATACTTCTATGCTTGTAAAAATCAGATACCACTAGTGGCTACCTAATGGATATCCTTATATATATTTCCCTGTCACTCTACTTTATCTTTCCTCAATGTTTTATTATTTGTTTCCCTGCCTAGAGTGTTGTAGTTGAAATTATCAAAGATTACGCTTTTGATAACTCTTGCCATTATTTCTATGTCTCAGATTTGTCTTTCTTATATACAGCTTTAATCATCACATTTTATTTTTCTTATTATCAAACCAAATGTTTCCCAATCTTTTAAAAATGTGCATGAGTCACAATGACAATGGCAGAGTGAAGTCAAAGGTTATAAACACCACTGGATCCCCATTTGTTTGCTGTTTGACAAAAAATGCTAAATTGGTATGTACTATGTACATGAGACCTGACTACAGATTGTGTTGCTTATGTGATCAAATGGTATGTTTGAAAATACAGCAAAATAGAGCCATAAAAATAGCAAAAATATTGTTGAAAAGAGGGAAGTGATTAGCCAATATTGAAATTTTAATGTGAGAGCAAATTGAAGTCATTAAAATTCAAGTCTCATTCTGCCTTTTTTGCCTGGCTTTATTAACTTTAAAAAATCCAAAAGATTATTTTTAAAGTTGTTGAATTAAAGGATAACCATAAAGTACTATCTTTGCTTTTTTTAAGTTCCAAACTTCTGCAAAAGATAAATTGGTTCTTAAAATATGAGGTATCCTCTCAAAATTTCTGCTAAAGAGAAACTTCAGATGACCATATGAACATTAAATAAAATAAATTCACAACAATAGCTAAAATATAGTGCTATAAGCAACTTAAATTATTTAGCAATTTGGAGTTATCTTTGCAGTTAACAGAACTACTGTTATTCTTTTAGAGTAAGAAAACAAAACAAGTGATATAATTAATAACAGTGGGTTCCAGTCTAAGAAAGATTCTTGTCATAAAAAAGTTCTTAAAATCTGTGAATACAATCCTATTTATGAACACTTGTGTCCTTAGATATGTGCTTATCCTATTTCTAAGATACCTTTAACTAACCAAATATATATTATATTCTAAATTTGTCAACTATTTTAAGAGGATGAATGGAAACATTTCACTTTTGCAAGTTTTTAATGCTAATTTTATCAATATTAATAAAAAGAAATGTACTTTCAGACTTGCAAGATTCTGTTAATGTAATCTTACAATAAAGGTTTAGCTCATTTAGCCATGCTTCCTGCAAAACTGACAGGAGTATAGAGAGAGCTAATGTCCACCACATATATATTATATTTATCTGATTTGTTTTATTCTGGTTTAATTTGCTTCACAGGATTGTAGTATTCCTGAAATTGAACTTTGCTCGCAAAATAGTACAGGTCATTTTCCAATCTGCATGCAGACTGGCATAGCCAATTTAGATGAATTGGAAGTTGAAAATCCTCTCATCTCTGTGAAAGCAGGAGTGTGAGTAAATATTTATTTTACTTACATAAATAAAGGTCAACAACAGCTATTTGTTCATCATGCAAAATAGTAACCAAAGTAATTGTTATTTTGCTACACCTTGGAAGTAAAATTCTTATAAAATTACATTTATGTTTATCAATCAGAGGGTTATTATCCACAAGATACAGTTCTTTTGATCAAATAATAGTTTTCATAGACTTTTTCTGAAGTTATCAAAATACTATAAAAATAAAAGTTTGATTGAAATGAAGTTTTAAGTTTAGGACTTTTTTATATCTAGTATATGTCTATGATATTTGTATGTGTAACAAGTAATGTTGCAGGGAAAAGATGAAATATTTATGTCATTATTTTGAATAATAGATCCTCTAAATAGAGGAAGTTATGCCCTTTGGTAATCATCCTTTTTAGATTCTTCTAATTTAAAAAATCAGAAGCAATCTGACTATTATTACTTAAAGATTGTCCCATAAGAATTTTATGATTGTTCTTTGGAAATATGTTCACTTGCAAAGAAAAAGTGTCAGCCCTGGGTCCATCTTGATTCAGATCCTGGGGGGCCACAGTGGGGAATGGACAGGCTGTGGGAACAAGAGAGTAGTGAAGGGAGTATAGCCACAACAACATTCTTTCACCAGAGATCAAGGACAAGTTGTTAGCATCTGGAGGGGAGTGACTGAAAATTGGTGCAACTGAGACAGGAGGTTGATTGGCTAATGTGACCTGGGAGTCACTAAATGGGGCAAGGTGTGAGTTTTAGTGTGGAGGGAGCAAAACATGAGAATTCAGATTTGGGTTTTCCCCAGATGTCCTGCAATCTGCAACTCTTACACTGCAAAAACATATGGACCACACAACTCGATCAGGGCAAAGCAATAGACGCAATCTACATTGACTTCTGTAAAGCCTTTGATTCAGTGGTACACAACAAACGACTCCTAAAACTAAAATTTTATAGTATCTCTGGACACCTGCATAACTGGGTAGAAAGCATTCCTGTCAAATAGACAAAAAATGGTCAAATTGGAGTGTCCTATCAAATTCTGTACCTGTCAATGTGGTGTCCTCCAAGGCAGTTTCTAGGACCAACTCTCTTCATACTCTCGTAAATAACCTCTGTGATCATATTAAGAGCAACTGCGTTCTCTTCGCTGATGATGTAAAGCTATTCAACACCACAGACAATACTGCTCCTCTTCAAAAAGACTTGACTATGTATCAGAATGGTCAAACAAATGGCAACTTCAATCTCAACAAATAAATGCTCTGTCTTACATATTGGCAAAAAAAAATCAGAAATAAAAATACAGGCTGAATAGTCAAGACCTTGTTGATGATCCAAACTCTGTCAGGGTTCTTGGAGTAGTAATCTCTAATGATCTAAGTGCTAGAGCCCACTGTAACTACATAGCAAAAAGGCATTAAGAGTTGTTAACCTAAATCTTAACGTAGCTTTTTCTCTGGTAATATTACACTACTAACTAGAGCATACAAAACACTTGCTAGACCAATGCTCGAAAACAGCTCATCAGTCTGGAAACCCACATTACGTATCTGATATTAACACAGTTGAGAAAGTCCAAAATATTTCACAAGAAGAGTTCTCTACTCATTGCAGAATACCTTATGCCACAGCCTTGAATCTCTAGACCTAGAAAACCTAAAACTATGCTGCCTTCAATCCGATCTAAGTATAGTATATAAAATCATACATTGCAATGTCCTACCTGTCAATGAATACTTCAGCTTCAACCATAGCAATACAAGAGCAAACAATAGATACAAACTCAAGGTTAATCATACCAAACCTGACTGCAGGAAATATGACTTCAGCAACAGAGTGGTCAATGTCTGGAATACTCTACCTGACTCTGTAGGGGGCGTATAGGTCTGTAGGGGGCGTGCATAAGCTTACCAACGTGCTTCCCATCCCTGTCCTATTGTTTCTTTTATTTTTCTTACATGTATCCATGTATTCATAACTATTTTTACTTCTACCTATTATCTTGTAAGCAATTGACAAACCAAATAAAATAAATAAATAAATAAAACATGACTTCTCTCATAAATTCATATTTTGATGGACTTTTTCTCAGAGTTTTGAATTGTCTGGAGGGTTTACTTGGAATGCTGACAAAAAGGCAAAAAGAAAACCCAGATGGTAGAAAGCATTTTGGGATGAAGAAAGCAACAAAGAGCAACTTTTTAGTTTGGTTTTTGGTAAATGGATGCTTGCAAAACCTACCGTGATTGCCAATTTTTAAAACTTTCATACTTTTTAAAATTTCCAAATGTACCCATGCATTCAAAAATGTTGTCTATTTGTGTTGTGTCACTATAATCTATGATAGCTAAATGAAATACCGTATTTTGAAAGACTATATGCTCCTTGGAGTGCGGAGCTGGCATCACGATACGGCATGCGATCTTGGAGGTCTGAGATTGCTGCTGATATCTTTGCTCCTGGACGGTCCAATCGGATCTAAACCATCCCAAAGAGATGGTGAAAGTGAAGAGCGCATCCTGTCAATCCCAGGGATACCGCAAAGTCCCTGGTAGGTCCAGGAGAAGCTCTTTTTGCCAGCGGCAAAGAGGCAGCCATTAAA